>CAJUYG010000456.1:145007-174964 GCA_910591675.1 Galerucella calmariensis
CTGAACGAAGGAATCAATTCAACTTCCCATACCCGTTACACATTAGGTCCTTATATTCAATCTATCCAAGCAGCATATATCGCACCGTTCTACTGCTAACCTATCGAAAATATTTTGAAGAACATTGTTACCGTTACCACCTGAAATAGAAGTAACATATTTTATCGCCAACTGTCAGTAAAGCCGTCAATTATCAGTTTGATTTCCGGAAGTAAACAAACAGTTTACCTTCCTTTACTTTACCTACTACCAATATGTAATATCAAACATTACGATACTGATATGAGTTTCGCACTAGTGCGGTAAAGTAAAATTAATTGGTATGAACGTGTCAAAGTTGACAGTTTGCAGAATGCACCAGTCTCCGAATCGCTTATATACCTTTTCGTATCTATTGCGGGATTTAGCGGGTGCTAGAGGGTTTGTACTGCGTTATTTGCAGCAAGTTCTATACCAGAATCAATCCACAATTTCAAAGTAGGAACTCATGTCGATACAATTATACCAAACTGAAGTGATCGCGTCAAAATTGACAGTTCTCAAAATAAATCAACAATGGGCGCAACGCTTGCTTGTTACATGATTCTAATATCATTAATTTCAGGAATATTGACTAATTTTGAGTAAATAATTAATATAATTGGTAGTAGGTAAAATATTGAGGAGCGGGTAAACATACGACACGGCTCCTTCAACTGCACATGACTCAAGACTTTACCAAATTTAGTAGTAACATAACAATATTGAAATAAATATGTAAATATCAGAAATATAAAACTAAAAAAAAAACAAGAAAACCCAGGCCCAAACTCGGTTGATGTAACTATGTATAGAAATATGTATAAGAAAATAATAAATAAAAAACTAAAAAAAAAACAAAAAAACCCAGCACCTAACCGGGTTTCGAACCTACGACCTCTGAGTTGTAAGCTCAATACCCTACCAACCACGCTAATCACCTCACATTCAGTCGCATCGAATAGAAGGTTAAAGGCTGCTTGGACGCATGCGCACCTCAACTACTAAATTTGACGTGGTGGTGGGCTCCTTTACTATATTTGTATCGTAAATTTATATTACGATATTCAATGGGTTAACAAACTCGGCCTAACGGCAAATTCCCCATCTCATTTCGTAATATGAATCTTTACGACACTTACATCGTATATATCTATTATCTACCGCATTTGCGGCACGTAAAGTAAAATGCAGCACGTAAAATAAAATGCGACTTTGACATTACTCGAAAATCATCATCTGTCAGTCTCACGCTTCTCCCTATTACGGCTCGAAAATAGTTTTCTTGTGATTTATTTATAACAAACTATTGTTGGAGCTCATTTGATCGACTTCAGCAATTGACTTTTATAATGCTTCAGGGTGTACCTCCAATTTAAATATAACAAATAATAAGTGGATTTGTTCTATATTTGCTTTGTCATGTACTTGTCAATAAATTGCAATGAAATATACCTCAGTTTTTTACATTCTGAATTCTGAGCAGTTGGCGATAAAATTTTGTATGCACCACGTCAGTAAAGTGTCTTTATCGGTCTCGCCAATTATTCGCCTCGCTTCGCTCGTCTCATAACTTCAGACTCGTCCGATAAAGAATCACTTTACTGCCATGGTACATAAATAACTATTTTCTCAATGTTGGCGGAGTAAATAATCTTTTATAAGGTACTATTCTGACAGTTGTGTATTACGTTGAACTCGAAAAATATTTATATACAGATTTGTAGAATGGAGTGCATGTACAATTGCAGCAATATATTTCTGAGCAATGTGATGTTATAATAAAAAATATTCATAAAATAATGTCCAAACTATACAGATTTTTCAAAGTAGAAGGGTAGTATAACAAACTTGCTGATGTAAGAAGTTCTTATATTCTTTACTTCGAGAGTAGGCCTTAGGTAAAAAAGTAGTGTGTCAATATCTAAAACATATTTCGTCATAATTTGGATTGATTTTTTGTATGAATTTCTCCCCTCCCTGAATTATCAAACTGGTAAACATTTCATATTTATATTATAACCGGTATACAAATTTAGACGTCATCGTTTACAATCAATTCGAGGGTGTTTTGACTTATTTTTAGCACTCAAAATAGTCACCTTTGAATGAATGGTTTAATTACATTTTCCGTCGACGGTGTATTAACATACGCTATTAACGTTCTCAATATTAGACAAAATTATACAGCAATGACCCCCTATTAATGCATAATTTACATTAATCAACGATTTTTCTACAGGCAACACAATGCACATCTTATACAACATATTTATATTGACAGTTACCTGTGGTGTAGGCAACCAAACATACATTTCAATCAATGTCATTATTTATTTTTGACATTACTATACCTCATTTAAAAACCAGGAGGAGTGATTTGAATTTAAGTTGGCAATTATGTAGACCTTTGATTGGTCAGATTCCGACCAGTTTCACACAACACTTTTTAATATTGACATCAGCTGATAGTTTTCACTTTTGATAGTTCTGACAGATAGATATACTTAATTTGTCATCGCATCCGCTCTTGTTATTTTATTATTTTCACTTAGTTTCGTTGAAACTGTTCCTTTTAAAACTTCAGTAAGCATTTGTGTTAAATATCTGCAATTATGGATTCTTCTACTTCGAGTACCAGCTCCTCGCTTAGTCCGGAAAAACAATATGAATGGTGAACTTATAGGTCATTTAGGAGCGTCAAAAATCAAATACATTCATATTATATCTACAATTTCTAAGATTATTACTTTTATATTAACATGGTATTGAATGCTCATCATTTTTCTTATAGGAGTAGTAGAGTCAACGGTTAATTAACTATTAAAGGAATTCCGAGGTAGAGGAACAAAATACAGTGCAGCAAATATTAGTGGAATACCAGGACTTTCGAAAAATTGTGATAAGTGAAATAAAAATGCTGTTCGAAGAACAAAAATGAGTTATCTATATTGGATAAAATTTTGCAAGCTTTGAAACAAATTAAATTCAACTGTGTGATCCTTTAAATAAATGTACTATTTATTATTATTTCATTGTATTCTTACATATTTGGAAAGATATCGTCAAAAGTGTATGGCGGTTATAAGCTATTGAAGGTTTAAAAAATTTATAAAAGAATGGGTTTTGTGAAAGTATAGTGAAAATTATGGAATTTAGAAACTAACTCATTGACTTCCTTTTTATTTCATTCAGTTATTTGCTAATTAAAAACGGCTATATTAGAGTAATGTGTATGTTCTAATCTATACGAAGCAGGACAAAGTTTTACATGTGACAGAATACCCGTCTGTTTAACGTTTAACATCTAAATAATCTACTAGACAGACGAGAAATCAACTTACGACTATGCGTGGCTGATTTCTTCATCAATCAAGGCACATTTAATAGATTTGGAACACTACTGTTGACTACTTTTTCGGAACACACCCTTTAGTAACTAATCTGGTAACTTTTAGTGGTGTGTGTAAGGCTTTTCAAATTACTCCTTCTGGTTATTAAATAGACAATAATCTATGAAACAAATAAATATTTTTAGTTTTTAAATATTGAGAAAAACGAATACAACTTATACAGGCAACGGAAAAGCTTTGTAACTAACACGAGTAGTAAAAGGGCAATTAACGCACTCGCTCTGCCCGTGCGTTAAATTATATCGATGGTTAATGGCCCTCATTAATATACCTACTTGCTAGTTAAATAACTATTAATTAATGGTGAGAAAACTTGTTAGAAGCAAGCTTCCATTTAATTGTCCTGAATAGAACCAAGTAAATTTTTAATTAACTCAAAGCAATCAATTTAGTACATGTACTATACAATTTATTAAATTATATTTTATATGAAACATTTCCTTTCACAGAATTACTTTCAATAAGTATGCTAAGCAAGTACACAAGTAAATCTTTATAGAATATCATTTAATAAATTGTGTAGGTAATACATATACTAAATCGATTGGTTTGATTTTATTCAAAGTTCATTTTCTTCTCTTTAGGGCAATTGAATAAAAGTTTGTTTTTAAAAAGTTTTTTTAATCATTAATTTATTTTCTAGTTATGATTGGGAATGTTTTTAAGTCTGTGCATTTCATATAATCGTCGTTGTTACATAGTCGCTTGCCTGTTAATTTAGTACAGTCTAATTCTTCTATAACTAGACTTTCCAACAATTTGACCCCCTCATAGTTTAGATTTAATGAGACGTTAATAGTTTTCGTGTTCTCCTCAGCAAGCCCTTCTTAGACATCTTTGAATTAGAAGGACGTCACATAGCTAAGTATGCATTGTGATCCAAAATAAGTGTGTATACCAAATTTCAGCTCAATCGGTTAAAGATAACTGATTTCAAATTCAGTTGCAAGATTTCACCCGGACAAACATACATTGCAAGTTGAATAAAACCATGTAAAAATGATAAAAGTAGCATAATTCAAGCCATCTCAAGTTATGCCTTAAAACGTTTGACAATTTGTCTAGAAGAATTGGAAAGGTATGGATTTAGAAATGGAAGCAAATAGTGTAGCAAAAAAGTGGTCCATTACCTCTGAATTTCCTAAAACTCGTCAGAGGAAGGTAAAACGCCATTTTGATGAGCGTTGCGAAGATGAGCGTCTCCAAGATCCGGAAAGTTTGTTCAAAGTGAACATATTTGATCGAGTATTGGGCATCATTATAAGCCAACTGAAAACGCGTCTCCTTCCAATGAATGAAATTCTTCCAAATTTCAGTGTTTTGCAGCCTTCCACTTGAAAAGTTTTAAATGACACTGGTCTATTAAAAAAGCTCTAGAATTTGAGAGAAGAGGCCATCAGTGAGACATAAGTTTATTAAAATTAAACTGAGTACAACGTGACCATTTTTATTGCTAGGGCCCCATCAAAAGAATTTGCCACGGGCCCCAGATGGTATAGTTACGCCACTGATCATTGAGGGAATAAAACTGTTCGAAATGCTTTCGGCTTTTGGCAAAAAATGGAATTCAAAAGCCCAAAATCCAAAATGACATCAAAGCATCTTGACTAGTCTTGGTAAATAATTTGTTATTGATACAAATATTTTGGAGCACCTTTTTCTTAAATTTCATTATATAATTCTGTAGAAATATAGCTATCTGACATAGACAATTAAGTAGTTCAATGCTAAAATAAGCATTCAACTTTTGTAAAGCTAATTCATCAATGATCGTGGCTGATAATTTCACTAAATCATTTCATTCTTTCAAACAAATTTTATTCATAGGGTCAAAATTTAATAAAATACAAACACTTCACATTTGATTAACCTATGCATAACAAACCATAAAATTTTCATTGAGTCGATATATAAAATACATTTAATAAATTAAGGTAATCTGAATAAAAATAAGATTTGAGATTTGCAAGGCATATTTAAAATCTAGATACTTGGAATTAAAATGTTTCTTAAAAATCGTTTACTAAAGGTATGATACTTTTTTACAGATGACAAAACGACTCTGTGTCATTTCTAAAATTATGTACAATAACAAGGTTTCTCTCACAAATTTTCTACTTCAAACACCAAAATATCATATAACTTTACATAAAAAATTAAATATAATTTTTCAATTCTGATCACTATTTTTTAATTTCATCTTTTGAACCTATTTTTAAGGAATGAAAGAGTCTTTGCCATTAAAGGTGCTTTCTTGGGTTTCATAGCCGCGGAACTGCTTACGGTACCACTTCCACCTGAAAAATAAAGTAAATAAAATAATAATCCATTGTTATTTTATGGTCTATAGTTATTTATTATAGCAATTGTTTTATAGCATTTCCAATAGACCTGAGGAAAATTTAAACTCGTAGGTGGATAAAACACTTATGAAATATAGTTTTATCCATAATCACAGTCAATCAGAATCATATTTCTTAAAAAAATTATTTCGCTGACAGTGGCTGTAACAAAAATCATTAGTTGAAATGTCAGATGAGCTAGAGTTGGAATAGTTTCTAAATAAAGTAACGCGTCACATATTCGTTACCGCTAATTTTTTGAAAAAATATCGAATTATGCGTTACTTTCAAAAAGTAACGCTTAGTTACTTTTAAAGTAATGCGTTACCATAATGGAATTCTAAAAACGCGTTATTTTTGGAAATAAACTACTAAAACGTTGGAGTATTCCTTTAGACTTATTGTAGGCAGTGACTAAAGTCCCGGCGAATGGAGCCTTAATTTTTTGAAAGATTACCGGCGCAGCGACTAGGACTTAAATTCAGTACCAGTACAGGGACCTGAAAATCTTTTGTAGCGTGCTCCCATTTGCCAATTTCCCAATACTAATGTTGTTCAAGAAGGGAAAGGGAAAATATTCCATTCAACCTTTCCATCAAGACGGGAAAAATATAATATACAAAATATGAACTATTTTAGTTAAGCGGTGTATTTAATGGCGTTCCTATAACGGATTAGGTAAAGCTAGCGCGCCGGTATTTTAAATAAGTTCCTACCTGTTAGTGCTTTTTACTCTTACTTTAACACAGTCATTTGAAATCAGATTAGATCGAAAAATGAATTGACATTTTACTCTGACAACAACAAATGAAAGAAGTAAGTGCTGGATAACTCTTTCTGCACGAGTTGCATACAATATTTTTTTCTATGTTCATCCAAAAAACCAAAATCTTTCTTATGTAGGTGGCTCTGAACGGATTACGAATGGCATCAATTTGAATGTTTAAGTTTGTCATGATTACAGAACGCCAAGTAAAATGACAGATGAGTGCAGATAAAGAACTAATTTTTCTACTGAATAGAGTTCAATAAAGTTTTGCAAGAACGTAGAAAAAGTAATTTTATAGTGGAAAAAGAGGTTGTGTTTAATAGAGAGTTATTGGAGCTTTTATAAGGTCAAGCAGTAATAGTGCTGCCCTTATAGTGACATATACGCATGCGCATTTGATGTTTTAAATAAGGGAAACGTTATTAAGGTTAGTGCTTGTCCTTATTTGCGCGCGATTACTGCAGTGCACTATCCCGACTTTATTTCATGTTTCATATTTATATGTCACAATTTGTGGGTGATCCCTGTCATCTGTGACACAACCTTACTTTTAATAATAGATTAAATGAATATGAAATAATAATAATAATAAATATTTTCCAATGGAGATAAAAACGTATGTACTTGAAAAAAGTAAGGTTACATTTTTAAAAACAATGTACCTACCTTGATATGTCATTATAGAGTTTCATGTTTCAATAACTCCAAATTTTAAGTCTGTTTTAAGGTCCAGCACTATTGATTTAAGGTCATCACAATTACTGCAAGGCAGTAAATTCGTGTTTCCAATAACTCTCTATTATGTGTGGATTAAACTCCAATTATAATACAGTGTGGATGAAATCATTTTATTTATACGTACCCGATCTATCGGTGGCTTTTCTTCCAGGATCAGGAACTGAAACTTTACTAGCCTCACCGGATTGAGCTAACTGTGAAAGTTTTTGACTAGTCGATATTTTTCTATCAGTAACGACTGTACCATTTTTAAACTGAAAAAGAAAAGTATAATCCACATGAAATGTATTCATCAATAATGATACAAGATCAAATTTACCTGTTTTCTAGCAACGTTCCTAGGAGGTTTTACAAATTCGGAATCTACATAAGCAAGTTTAGTAGTTCTGACAGGTATTGATTTATCTTGAGAAAGTTTGATATTTGCTTTAACAGCGTTCAGTTTTGCTTCCCTTTCATCTAAACAACGCATATACATGTCTCGCCATGACTCCATTTCCTGCCTTTGCTTTGTCCGGAAGTCTTTCTGACAGTGTAACTGCCATAATTCATCAGTATCTTCTATTAAATAAGGATTGTGATGTTCCAAGTTGAATATTTGATCTGCCGTTGCTCTCTCCATTATTGGCTTCAGGATTATGTATGGTACACCACCTGTGTACTCCAAAGCTAAAAGTGTGTAAAAAAAAGACTATGACCGAGAGTTGACATACTGTCGACAGAAGCAAACAAGAGCCTTGAGTGGGCGTGTCCATGTCGCTCTAGTTGTATTTTTGTAGTAACAATCGAAAATCAATTATCACTACCATACTGTCAATTGTCGAAACATATATCAACAAAGTCGAATCTGCTTACACCTCAGGATCTCTTGGAGTATAGTCATCAATTCCAGGCTTTTGTTAATTTTTAATTCAATTCACATCAATAGTGTATCTTTGGAATTGTTACTTATTCCAGTGTTTCTTGTATTGTTTAAAAATTCGTTTTCCCCAATAGGTGAAAGTTAATGTGCATAACAGTGTCAATATTGGAATATACTTACACTTCACCACTACCAATTATCTAGGACTAGGTCTTATCTCGGGTTTAACATATTTAGATGTTGTTATAAACAAGAATGCAATATTTATAAATTAAATGCTGCAACTTTAACCTTACTCCCCAGTTCCAATTTAAACTCGGTACGACAAAGACGTCTGTTTTGTGTGACGAGTAAAAATCGGTGATTAAAAGTAATAAAAACAATACTTTAGTAATTCAAATTAGTTATTAGTGACACTAACACTCAGTGAAAGTAATTATGGAAGAAGATCCTCCCCCTGATAAAGGGGGAACAAAAAATGATGTGGATATTGAGAAATTATCGACTGAAAAATCAAATATTCCTACAGAAAATTCAGGTTCGATTAGTCAAGATAACAACAAACAGCTTAACGAGAAAGTAATTAGTGATAAGAGCCAGAAAAAAAGTAATGTATTCAATTTACAAAATCCAAACTTGTATTCAGAAATAGTTTATGTATTTATCGAAAGGGTCAATGACCAAAACATTGGCAAATTACATCCCATGGCTGTAGGTCATATTCTACACAAGAAACTTAATATTCAAAATATAATGAGAATTGACAATGTGGGAAAAAACAGAGTGAGAGTTCAATTGAAAACTATTTTCGATGCAAATAAACTAGTTAATAATCCGGACCTAATTAATGAACACCTAAAAGCGTATATACCAAATAATTTACTTAATAGAAAAGGAGTGATAAAAAATGTTGATACTAACTTTGACGAAAAATATTTATTTAGTAATTTTCTTTCACCTATTACTATTTCCGAAATATATCGAATTAAAAGAAAAATAACACGAAATGATGAAACTATTCTAATACCAAGACAATCGGTAATTGTCACATTCGAGGGTAATAAGTTACCATCAGTCATATATATCAACTCGGTAGCATGTAATGTAGAGCCATATATTCATAGAGTGACACAATGTTTCAAATGTCTAAAATACGGCCATGTAGCAAAACAGTGCCGTAGCACTATAACTTTATGTATAAACTGTGGAAAAGATAAAGATGATACACATGTGTGCCGTGACCCACAAGACAGTTGCTGCATACATTGTAAAACTAACACACATAAATCGATATCTAAAACCTGCCCATCTCATATTAAGCAACAAGAAATTAAAAAGAAAATGGCCGAGGAAAACATAACATTTTTAGAAGCGAAGAGATTAAATGACAACTCTTATGCTAACGTAGTTAAAAATAATAATAGATTTCAAACACTAGTTCAATTAAATGAACAAGAGTTCCCCTCACTGCCAAATACAAAAGCTAACCGAAGAAGAAGTGATACCAGTACTTCGACGCAACTCCCACTTAATAACAATACACAAAATTATAGAAATAACCGTGTCGTAAAACAATCTGAGTTAAATGATCCAAATGGTCAGAAAAAACGAAAAGCTTCATCCCCCCTCACGGATATAGATACTCCACCTATGTATCCATTCAGATTTGGACCTGATAAACCGATTTCCTGCTCGACTGAATACAAACGAACAAAATCCGATAATCAAGAAGATTTAGCAAATAAAATATTAGTGGCAATTAAAAAAGTCTTAAGTTCAGTTGAATCACTTGAAGAACTTTCATTCATAGATACTAATTATATAAAAAAAATAGCATTATCTGATAATCTCGATCCTTCATACGACTGTATAACGATTGACGATGAACTTGAAGAATACTAAAAAGTGGAATATTCTTCAGTGGAATGCCCGTTCCGCTGTCTCTAATAAAAATAGTTTGGTTAAAATACTATCTGAATTTGAAATTGATGTAGCATTAATATCCGAAACCTGGTTTAATCCAAAGAAATATTATAAATTCAATGGTTACTCAATCGTACGTAAAGATAGATTTGATGCCACAACTGGAGTGGCCATACTAATAAAAAATAATATAAAGTACAAAGAAAGAAATCTCAATAATATCCAAGATAACATGCAAGCATGTGCAGTCCAAATAAGGGACGGAAATAACCCTCTCACATTAATTTCAGTTTATTGTCCACCAAACGCAAAAATACGTACACAAGACTTTGTTAAGCTTTTTGAAAATGCGGATAAGACCACGATAATCGGGGGCGATTTTAACGGACATCATGACTTATGGGGCTCTTACAAAACCAATGCATCTGGAACAAATATTGTAGAGGCTTTAAACCAAAACAACAATATGATTCTGTTAAACGATGGATCACCTACTAAAATATCAAGAACAATTAATAAATCGGCGATTGACCTAACCGTCGTTACTCCAGACATCGCGAACAAAATTCATTGGCAAGTATTGCCAGACACTCTAGGTTCAGACCATTTTGCAATTTTAATTAAATTGAATTGTACATATTCACAAACAGATTCGTTAATATATCCCAGCACAAAATGGAATACTAGGAAGGCTAACTGGGAAAAATATAATTCAGTGTCTGAAACTTACTTTAATGATATTCCAGATACTTTTAGTAACATAAATGAGAAATATGAATACTTCATTGCGGGTATAGAACACTCGGCTTTATTAACCATACCGAAAAAAAAACCATTTAAAACGAAGCAACATCCACCACCACCTTGGTGGGATCAAGAATGCGATGATGTAATAGAACGCAGAAAAAAAGCCATTAGTGCATATAAACATATAAGTTCGTCTGAGAATTATATAATTGTAAACAAAGAATTGGCAGTTGCAAAAAAAACCCTTAAACTTAAAGCCAAAAAACATTGGATTCAATTTTGTAATAAACTGAATAAAAATTCAACATGTACAGAGTTGTGGGAGCAGGCAAAAAAAATGCAAAGAATTACACTAGCGCCAAACTATATAAATAAAACATGCGGAAACTTCAACTGGATCGAAGAATTTACGCACAATATCGCACCTTGTTCAGTAGCTCAAGATTTTCCAAAGAGTAGAGAAGATGGGAGAAATAATGAATTATTCAACAATCCTATCATTTATGATGAACTAATGTTTGCTCTTAAAAATACAAATAACACATCACCTGGATTGGATCAAATAACATATGATATGATATGGAATTTAGCCTTGAATGCAAAATTAATTTTAGTAGATATATACAATGATGTATGGATACATAAAAAGATCATTAGGGATTGGAAAAAATCAGTAATAGTACCAATATATAAACATGGGAAAGACCCTAACTCGGCAAACTCATATAGACCTATAACCTTACTATCTTGCATATTGAAAATATTCGAGCGAATTATCAAACATAGGCTAGAATTTTACATTTCTTCTAAATCAATACTTCCATCTGGTCAATATGGCTTTAAAAGAGGATATAGTACCAATGACGCGGTTATGAAATTAGTGACTGACACACAAATATGTTTTTCAAAAAATCATTATCTGGGAGCAGCATTTCTCGATATTAAAGGGGCATATGATTCTGTAGATATATGGTTACTATGGGAAAAATTAATTAGGATTGGGATACCCACAAAAATTTGTAATGTATTGTGCAACCTGTTTATTGATAGGGAAGTCTATGTCAGATCCATAAACAATTCACTCACAACTCCACGGAATACTTCTATAGGATTACCTCAAGGAGCAGTACTTTCCCCATTACTATTCAATATATTCACTGCAAGCCTACATGAAGAAATCAAATACAGTTTAATCCAATATGCTGATGACTTTGTTGTGTATACCTCCGAAAAAATATACTCAAATACTTTAAAAAACCTAAAGGAATCGATTATTTCAATCCAACAGAAACTGGACTCATTAGGATTAAATATAACTCCAGAAAAATCTAATATAATGTTTTTTACAAGACATAACCTACCGCACATAGATAATATTAAAATAGACGATATTGATTATCCAGTATCAACCTCAGTTGTTCACCTTGGTATCACGTTAGATAAGAAGCTTTCCTGGAAGGCTCACGTGGATGGTATTGTGAACAAATGCAACAAAGGCTTGAACTTCCTAAAGTTAATCCGGAGAACATGGTGGGGAGCAGACCCGCATACGTGCATACTTTTCTATAAAGCGTATATTAGGTCAATTATTGATTATGGATGCACACTTTACGGAACTGCATCGAAAAGTTTGTTGAAAAAGTTGGAAATTATACAGAACAATGCGCTTAGATTGTGTATAGGAGCCATGAGGTCCACCCCGGTAGAAGCTCTTCGAATTGAAGCATTAGAACCACCGTTAGAACTCCGCAGAAGATTACTAGCAGAAAAGAATAATATAAAACTCCACTACAAACAGTCGAAAATAATCTCAAACATATCGGAGTTGAATGAGTATGACCTTACTAATAAATATTGGGCCAAAAAACCGTCGCCAATAACATGTACTGCATTTAGGGATACCAGTAATCTAACTAAAATCTTAAATAACCCTCATACATATAAACTCTGTGATTTATTCACACTACTAAAATCTATAGACATCGAAATTCCGAATTACAGCCATAATAATATAATTAGTAGGAATTTACTAGCCTCGTATTTAGCAAAATATAATAATTATATTGAAATATATACAGATGCCTCCAAACAGCCTAGTGGGGTAGGGTGCGCGTTCTTTATCCCGTCAAAAAATGTGCAAATGCAATTCAAACTACATGATCTTACGTCTATATTCTCCGCTGAAGCAATTGCAATTGGCGAAGCACTCGAATTTATTGAACGAAATCGATATAAAGATTCAGTAATAATATCAGACTCATTATCAGTACTAACGAGTATAAGTCAACCTTTCGATATCAATGCTACGTTTGAAAATTATATTATTCCGAAAATCAAACTGACTATAAATAGACTAGCCCAAGAAGGAATCCGCATAAAATTATTTTGGATAAAAGCACATATAGGACTTCAACATAATGAACATGTGGACAGTTTAGCAAAAACAGCAGCTGAGAAGGGAGAGTATATGAAAACCAATATTACCATTGATGAATGCATGAATCATAACAAAATTGAATTGAAGGAAAGATGGAAACGTTTATGGTACGAATATTGTCTAAACAAGCCTACAAGGTATACACTTCTATTTCCAGAAATTCCAAATCAACATTGGTACAGCAATTATCAACTTCCTCGAAGTAGCATAACCACTATTAGTAGACTTAAATTTGGTCACGCCTGCTATCCTGCCCATCTTAGTAAAATAAATGTACTTGATTCGAACTTGTGTGACAGTTGCAATTGTATATGTGATTTGGATCACATTTTCTTTGAGTGTAAAAAATTTGTACAACATAGAGAAAAAATGTATGGGGAACTAATAAAAATCAATATTCTTCCTCCTTTCAACTTAATGCACCTGTTAGCATTAAACAAGCTGCCTGTATATAACTTATTACTAGGATTCATCAAAGCGTATAATTTAAAACTGTAGTATTAGGAAAATATGATTCCTCTGTTACTTAACCCTAAGTTAATATTCCCTTACCATCCGTGGTCTACCTTTTCTTGTGAGTTAGTCACCTTGAAAGACCCCTGGGTGTGAAATGTCTACCTTTATCCTTCCCAATAATCAAAAAAAAAATTTAAAACTAGAGTTACTGGCTAAATGGACAATAGTCCCTCAGCCAAAAAAAAAAAAAAAAAAAAAACCTTACTCCCCTTGCTTTATTCAAAAGCAACAATTATATGTTGTAGGGCTTCTGTTGCTTAAGCCCAGAACGACGATGCTAATATTTTTGGTTTCATATACAGAGTGCGGCATAAGTTCCGTCCCCATTTTGCACGAAAAACCAAATTTAAATCCACCAGCTTGCATTTTCACAATGAATGAACGTGCGGACAATAATAGTATACCGAACACCTAGCCTAATCGTTTGAGAACGCAAACTAACGAGGCAGAAGTTGTACTGCACCAGATTACGTCGTGCTGTAAGAACCTGATAGTGGGGCGGAACTTATGCCGTACTCTATCTATATTTATTTGACAACTTAATTTTACATAACATAAAAGAGATAAGATATTGGTGGCTGCATAATTCTTTTCAATATCTAAGAAACCGACCTGACTTGAATGAGGCTTGAGATGCAATAAAACCATAAAACCATAAAACCATCTCAGGCCAAGTCAGTTTCTTAGACATTGAAAAGAACTGTACCGTTCACACAACCACCCTTCGTAAAAACATAATATAAACTGGTTCATACCGCACTGTTGTCTTCGGGCGAGAGTAGGACAATAGATAAATTAGTGTCATATCGAGCGTACCTATAGGCAACCCATAATACATTAATCATAATAGTGTTCCCTTCCCTAAATATATCTACAATATTATGTACAATTATTTAATCAAGAACATTGTTAAGTTTCATACTACAAAACAACAAAGTTCCAAAAATGTATGTCTTGATAAAAACAGATTGTTCTGTAATTTATCAAGCAAATAATAAGGTATAAATATCTAGAAGTAAAGCTTTTAAAAAATGACAGCTGACATCAAATAGAATGCAGCTCAGTGTAGCCGATGCAAAAATAAAAATTATCCAAATTCACCATTCAAATTATCAGAATTTGTCAAAATCACCGTGTTGTCAAAATAAAATCTTCGACCCTTGTCAATATTGAAAATCCTCAATGCAATTGCCGTTTTATATATCCTTTCTGCAAAACACTCCTAAAGTCATTCAACTGAAAATTGGATAATTATTCATACAATTATCCTCACATTGACAACACTAATGGAGCTACTGAAATTGATGTATATTGATAAAATCATTTGTTCTTATTTCAATTATGTTTACAATTACTAATGTACAATCATTAAGATTGTCTTTCTTTTAGTTCGAATATTTTTCAGAGATTTTGTTCGCTTCTGTCGACTTTAGGCGATTTATTGAAATTGAAGAGGGTTAATTAAGATAGGTAGGATATTTATAAAAGATATACTAAATAATATACATAAAACAAGAGTACTGAGAATAAAAACAAGAGAAAGCCCAAGAGAGTAAAAGGTGACCTTTTCACTTGGGTCCAAAGTAAAAGTTAACAACAGTACATTTCCCAACTTTTAAACCAGTCAAAAATAAAGTCTTTACATATATGATTGTTAACAAGTATACTTACATATACAGTGTGGAAACCACTTATGGAATAAAATTCTTTATGTCATTATTTTAGAAAATTATAGAAAATGCCGAGACACGTCAGCTTTTGAATTGAGTTGTGCGTTATGTAAACATAAATTTAAATGTACAGGGTGATTCACGCAAGTATGCCATATTAAAATAAATGCTCAAAATGTTCTCCACCTAGTTGTTGGCAATAGCCCAGTCTCCTATAGAACTCTTCCTTAACCTTGTTTAAAGTTTGAGGTGAAATATTCCGTATTTCTGTAGTTATCCTGTCTTTGAGGTCTACAATGCATGTTGGTTGTGTTGCATATACTTTGTTCTTGGGATAACCCCACAGAAAAAAATCTAACGGCGTAAGGTCTGGCGATCTAGCTGGCCACTCAATAGTACCTCTTCGTCCAATCCATTTATTGGGGAAGATTTCATCTAAATAAGTTCTTACCATTAAAGCATAATGAGGTGTTGCCCCGTCTTGCTGGAACCAAACATTTTCATTTGGTAAGCTAGGAAATATTGCGTTGGGATTGTTTAATTTTCTATTTTTAATCTTAGTTATTTATTTTTAATGAATTTAATAAAAACCGGCAATTTTTCAATATTGTCATAACAACAAAATATATTATGTCAAGAGAGAATGGAATGTCAATAAAAATTCAATATACCACTTCAATAAATTTCTCAATTCAACAAGAACACAAATCTCTATTCTATTCCAAGCAAACAATTAATTATACAGGGATATAAGTTTGCCAACGCAGAAATAACTTCATTTCTAAGCATATTTAAATATTTTTCAGCTGTCAAATTTCCATCTTTCTATATAGGACCCCTATGATACCGGCCCAAACGTTCACCTTTTGAGAGTACTGAGTATGTGTCTCACGCATCCAATTAGGATTCTCTGCTGATCAATATCTACAGTTCTGTCGGTTTACCTCTCCATTCAATGTGAATGTTGATTCGTCAGAAAAAAGAATTGTACCAAGAGCTATCTCATTTCTGTTCAGCTAATTCATCAATCTTTCGCAGAAATCCATTCTACGATCTGGATCGTCTTCTGTTAACTCCTGCACAAAAGTTAATTTGTAGGGATGAAGTTTTTTTTATGAAGACATCTAAGAACAGTTGTATGACTAACATTATTTTCACGGGCAATTTAACGTGTACTTGAAGTTGGATTCTCTTCGACACTTAACAAAATATCCACTTTCACATCATCTTCAACGAAGCGTGGTTTTCTTTTCAATGGTTTGACATGTCCAAGTTCTCTGAATTGTGCATGAATTTTAGACACAGTACTTTGTGAAATATTAGGCAATTCGGGATACCTGTGATTAAATAAGTTTGCCCCTTCAAGTTGACTTCTGCAGTTATCCCCGTACCCGATCATCATTAAAATCTCAATTCGGTGAGTCTCAGTTAAATATTTCATTGTTATGTAGACAAGGAAAGAGTGTTTGACAAAGATTTTACTTTTTCAGTATAAACTGTCAACACATCAACAACTGACAGAATAGAAAACAATCCACATTATTTACCGATTTAAAACAATCCACATTATTTACCGATTTTGTCTAATTATTGGCGTTTTTAGACAATTTTTAGGTATTTATGATAAAATTCATGGGCGTAGCAGGTTTTGTTTAATATACAAATACGTCTAATAATTAGTTAATATAGATTTCTGATAAATCCATATTTAGCTAATTTAAAAAAGTACCAATATTTCAAGTGTAATAAGTTATTAATTTTAAAATTTCACCCTGTATAATTCATAATTGACCATACATTATTTAGTTTGTTGGAATCGGTTCATTAAGAGGATTTCAAAAATATGCAAATATACAGGGTGTTTCATTAAAAAAAACACCGATTACGGCATACTTGCGTGTATCACCCTGTACATTTAAATTTATGTTTACATAACGCACAACTCAATTCAAAAGTTGACATGTCTCGGCATTTTTTATAATTTTCTAAAATAATGACATAAAGAATTTTATTCCATAAGTGGTTTCCAGACTGTATATGGGTCATTAAAACTTAGGCCTTCTGCACATGAAGCTTATCGTCATAGGCTCGTATTAGATGCGACATACGGAACGTATACGCTTTTGTGCTGCAATTGACAACTGTATACGAGGCGTCAGCGTCGCGGATTCGCCAAAGCAGACAAGCTGCAGTACGCCGGCCGTACAGTAGTGTCAGTCAGAAAACACGTGTTTTATATAAAATGACGGATGAAACTGTGAAATTTGTGCAGTTTTTAAGGCGTAGACAAATCGTCGCTGCATGACGAATCTTTTACGCGTCTCTGGCGTGTTCATGACTATGAGCTCCGTGTGCAGAAGGCCTTAATGTTAATTTTGAAATAAAGTAACTTCATACGTACCATCTATATTATCCTGAAGGATCCTAACACACAGTTGAAATAAGCTTTCTACTTTTCCAACAGTTTTATTTCCTGAATAAACTTTTGTCCTGAAATAGATACATACATTTAAAACTCCAGATAATATAAAATGTTTACACATGCTAGCTGAATTAACTGTGTCTAAAGAAAATTGCCACAGATTTTTCCAAATATTTCTAATAATATCCTTATTATTTAATTATCCAAATTTACATCTTTAATAAAATCAAATAATAGTTTAAGAATCATAGGTTATTAGAAGTAGGTACTTAAAATTTGAATGATGTTTATAGGAAGTTAATAGTTTAACAAAGTAAGTGCACTAATAAAGATTATTATTATCCAATACAATTTCCAGATGGGGACTTAGTTATGCCTAATTTTGGTGTGGTAGTAAATAAATTAGGATAAATAATGCAGTTTGATGAGTTTTTCGTAGTTTCAGCAATATTTTTCCAGATGTGTAGCCATTTGACTTTTGTTGTTTTGAACAATGATTCTTTGAAAATTAGTAAATTACAAAATGTTCCAAAGTTAACTGCTGTTTTCAATAATTGATCAGACTTTCTATTATCTTTTATACCAATGAGTCTTTTTATCAATACAAGAGTTATATATAATCGTAGACAAACATATACAACCAAATTATTATTCCATAGTTTAGACCGTTCAGGTGCTGCTGAATATACCTCTATTTTCATTTCACCCTAATTACAACCTTGACATTATTTTTTTTTTCATCATAGGTCCATCGTAGGTCCACAATGGTTTTTAGTATTTGAAAACTAGTGTCTCGAAAAACAATTGGATTAGATCAAATAAATTAAAAGAACTACTTGAGAGAAGTGAAGATTCTAACCACAGATTTTCAAGCTACATTAAACAATAGCAGATGCAGAATTGGCAGAAAAGATATACACAAGGAAAACAAAAACTGTAAAATTTCAGCAAAAGCAGACACAAGGTTTAAAAATAACTGGGACAGACATTTTATCAAAATAATGAATAGTCTGCGGAATGTAAATATATATGTAGCCATTTATGAACACATTTGAAAAAATTAAAATTAGATATTGTAGAGATATTGAGTTCAAAATCCTTCCCTTTAATATTATATATAAGTTTATTTTTATTTTAGAACCTTTTTTTATGGATTTATTTTATTATTTCCTAGTAGTAAAGATAGAATTGCTTGAACTTCGAGTCATAAAGACTAGGTAGGTATAAATTTAAGCATAATGTAGACAGTAGAGATCTAAAGAATTACAAGATGTTATAAGTACAACCACAGTAATATAGTTGTAAGTAAGTAGTTCTCTCAGATCCTCGAAATAGTAAAGACATACTTCCGAAACTCTAGTTTTAAAATAAAACAATATTCTAAAAGTAAATTCTCCAATTATTTAATAAATAGACCCTAACCAAATCCATAATCCCTACAGATATATATAAAAAAATATTTAAAAAATATATTAAAAAAAAACTATGAAGGAAAATGAATAAATAAATAAATGAAGAGAAAATAAATAAATGAATAAAAAATAAAAAAATAATAAAAATAGTGAGAGGAAATGAAAAAAAATATATATGTATATATATATATATATATATATAGGTATATATATATATATATATATATAAAAATGAAATAATATAATGATGAAAATTAGAAAAAACCTACTAAATTACTAACATAGGTATTAAAAAGGAAATGTATAAACGATTATTTAAAATGATTGTAAATACTAACAAAAAAAACTGGCCAATTGATCTCAAGGTCACTATGTGAAACACACACAATACAAGATTTCATGAAGAAATTAACAGCAGTGTTAACAGGTTAACAATTGCCCAAAGCTGCAGTCAAATTACCCACCAATTTACACTCTTTTTTATATACACGAAATATAAACATTTATAATTGCACATATAAGCATTTGAAAATAATGAAAACAGAAATATAAAAATATATGAACAAAAAAAAATAATAAAAGAACAAAAAAAATAAGGAAAATGTAGAGACAAATAAACAATTTAACCCAGAAAATGGATACAAATTATACAGCTGTTTAATTGGTTAAAAACTAGTGCCAAGAAAATAGAGCCGACACACATCTTTATATTGTTTTCTTAGTTAGAACACACCTAAATTATTGTTCTCTGGTATGATATCTGCTTTATATTACATATAAAGCAAAACTTGAAGATGCTTGGATTGGTTGGCTTAATTTTTCAAGGTACATGCTATGGGTACATGTACAGAATACTTCCCAAACATCCCTTTCCTAGAGATTCACAAAAGAGATCAAATACAACTGCTCATTATAATCAATGGAACATGCAATAGTCCCAAGCTTAGGTGCAAACTTTTCATGTTTCGTTTCAAAGGTAGTGTAATCACTCTTTCTATATTTTATTTTTTGTAATGTTAATTATACTAACAGTTTTTGTTTTTATGTATGGATTTAGTAAGTACCTATGTGAATAATTAATTTTTTCCTACTACTAGCTGTGAAGTTGACAATTATTGTTTCTTCTAGCCAACTGAGAAGTTGAATTTCTCTATTAGTGGTTAATAATTTTTTATATTATTAACCTAGGTTATGGAGGGTAGAGGTAAGGAGAACCGTCTTGTATGGGGGGAGAGTTGAAAAAGTGTCCAGCTGTATACTGACAATAAAGTTTCAATTATCTGCCAGAGTAGCGCTGGTGTCCAAAAAAATCTAATATGAACATAGCTATTGTAGACGGAGTGAAGTGTGCTGAGTTTAAATATTTAAAAATTTTCATGACTAGAGTAGTTAGTAAAATATCCGTATACAGAACTTCAACTATTTACCTTGTTTATTTCTCTATCTTCTTCTAATCACTATTGGCGCTTGCTTTAAAAAGTATCCTAAGGTGCCGCAGCGCCACCCTTATTGGACGCGCTGTTACGGACACTTTTTTAAACACAGAGACGGTTCTCCTTACCTCTACCCTCCATGACCTAGGTCAATAAAGGACAAATTCAAATATTTTGAGAATTCAGGGATAGGGTAGTAGTTCAACAAAAACTTGTGCAACATAATTTTGTTACCCAGGAGATTGTCTTTAACATATTTGTTGCTTAAAATTACCTATCAAGTTAAAATTATGTGAATAAAAATGTCAGTGTACTTGTCAGTCAGACGACGGGGTAAACGCTTCTCGTGGTGAGTTTGTGAATTATTTTCAATTTCTTGTCGCTAGTAGTAGAAAAAATTGCATATTATTCACCATGGTGGTGAAGACATTTATAAGCCTCGCACCTTATTCCGCTCGGTCAATAATAGTCTTCACCACCTTGGTGTATAATATACTATTTTCTTGTATCAATGTTTTTAGAGCATTTTAACACTTTTTTGGGAAGAAATAAATTAAAATTAAAAATATGTATCTGCCATTATTACAGAAGCTTCAAAATACAGATTTCAGATCAGCAAGAAACAATTATCTATAGTAGCAAGATTTGTTCTTGATGCAGAAGATGACAAATTAGTTGAATGTATTATTGTATAAATAAAAACAAAAATTGTACTCACCTTTGATTTTTATTTGTCATTACTCTACTTAAAGCCTCATCATCAGTATATAAACGTTTAGGTTGTGAATCGTAAGATATTCCTAATGGTTTATAATTAGGAGTTATCTCTGGTAGAAGACTAGATAGGCAAATGTTCAATGGTTCAGCAGGTTCTTCCTTCAATAATTCTGGTACAACCTGAAGAATGACATATACTTTGGAGGATAATAATAGAATACTTTTGCTTAAAATAGACATTATATTTGAGCACACCATGAAGAGAATTTAAAAAACAATTTCACGAATCAAATATATTAGCTTATGGAGTGAAAAAATGAAGTTAACATCATGACACTTTCTTTAACACACTTTTTTTCACTCTTACAAGTGAAACAAGATACTTTAAATGTGGAGTGCTTTAGGATTTTGATTGAACAATAAAATAATTTTGACTTGTATTTATCTTAAGATAACAAGTTATCATGAAATAATATGAAATGTTTTTCAATTTTTACTTACCAATTTTGTAGAAGAACTGCATTCACTATCACTATATTTAGATTTTCGACTTTTTGAAGATGCAGTTTCTACATTATCTAAATGCCTACTAGAACTGTGACTAGATTTAGGTTTATCAGAACTAGGTTTCTTTTTAGGACTAGATGTCAAAGGTCCACACATACCTAAAGCTTCAGCAAAACTTGCTCCAGACTCTGAATCAATACCATGTACTATTTTTTGTTTGTCAGTATTCAAAACTTTGTCTGATTTATGTTTCTTCTTTACATGACCATCAGAACTACTAGATTTGTGTTTTGAAGATGAGCTAGACTCAGAACCTTTTGATTTAGAGGAGTTTGTTTTCTTATATTCTTTAGTACTATCTTTTGATTTACTTTCAGAATGTGATTCTTTTTTATCTCTTTTAGACTCATGTTTTTTATCTTGCTCCTTACTGCTATTTTTATCACTACTAGAATGAGATGAGCTTTTATCCTTATGCTTAGAGGTGTTACTAGATTTCATGTATTTATCAGCCTTTTCATATTGTTTTTTATGTGTTTCAGACTTGTGATTTGAATGGGAGTCATAAAATTCTTTTTCCTCATGGTTTTTAGTCTTTTCAGTTTTGTTACTAGATCTGAAATTTTCAGAATCTTTTTTATTCTTGTGTTTTTTCTCTTCACAGCACTCTTTTTTCGATTTTTGCTTAGATTCATTTTCAGAATCTTTCCTTGATTTATGCCTAGTGTCTGATCTATCAGAATTTTTCTTGTAGTTTACAGAACTTTCCCTGTGCTTTTCAGAGTTTTCTTTGTATTTATTAGTTGATTGTTTATCACTTTTTTCTTGCTTACTATTTTTATTTTCTTCTGAAGATTTATATTTGTGACTATCTTTACTCGAGTTATCTCTATCTTTCTTACTCTTTTTAGAATGTGTTTCTCTTTCTTCTGAACTAGAGTGAGATGAATGACTTCTTTTTCGAGAATGGTGCTTTTTTTGTTTCCTGGGCATTTCTTCTTCAGATTCTGAGGATGATGATGATGAGCTATTTGACTTGTGATCATTTCTACTACCATCACCATTTTTTAATTTAAGTGAACTATTTTCAAAATCATTACTTTTTCTAGGAACCTCTTGCTTACTATCATATCCTTCACTTTCATTTTCTGAATGATGAAGATTTTCTTTTTGACAGTCTTTATTCTCATTTTCACTTGAATATACAGAATCTGCATCATCCTCATTTTCTAGATAAAAAAATGATGAACAAAATTTAGAACGTAATAACAATAATATCTTATAAAGCTATTGAGTTAATACCTAGGGAAGTGTCTTGGGTAGCCCTTTCTTCCTCCAATACCATCACTTTCCATAATGCAACTAAATCTTTAGCTGCCTCCCCCACAGTACCACCCAGCTTTTTTAGAGCATTAACAGTCCTGCCAACACCAGTGGTTTCTAAATGTAGAGTTCTTATATGAAGCTTACTTAATTTTCCAAGAACGTACAGCATCTAAAAGTAGCAATTCGCTCATTAACACTGCATCTAAAGATATAAATATTGAATATGGTGTGATAAAAGTGGATTTAAAAGAGAGAAATCCTACTTACTTTGTCCTCACTTTTGCTTAAGCTGTACCTTTCAAGTCGCTCTTGGTATTGAAGGATTGCCTTGATAATATCATCATTTGAGGAAGTCATTTTTTTAAATATTATTCAAAAATGCTTAGGGTTTTCTAAATTAATCCCATTCAAACAGATGGCTACGTATCTACCTTTTTATTTGTAAGCTATTAAACTGTTTCATTCTAGTTTAATAAACTCTAACAGCAAAAATGTATTACAAAATAATTAAATAATACAGGTGAAACTAAAAATTATACGTATGTTTCAGACTATTCCTTCAGTAATACTTAACTCACATCAAATCCACACCACAAAACATCCACACATATCTTCAATATCTTTTCATATTTTTCATGTCATTAACAGCTGTCTGTCGCTAATCTGTCACCTGCTATAACTCTCTTCCAATTCTAGAATAAATTTGGGCTTCTTACAAGTGACCTGGCCAGACACTAACTGTTCGACTAAGGGCCATTCGCACCGATTATCCTTAAAAGTATACTTAACTCGAGCCGTACCTCCCTTAACTAAGTGGGAGGTTCCATTTGACAACGCCGCAATTATTAAAATCTTTTTTGAAAAAGAAGATCTTGTCAGGAATTAACAGCAGTCGTAAATTTCACAACACGTGAAAAATCATATTAGATTATTAGCAAGTATAAAAATGTCATAGAAAATAAACAATTTCTCCAAGAAAATTGAGAGCAGTTTCCTTCGTCATTCTAAATCTAAGAAAAAACGTCTAAGAATCGAATGCATTTAAATAATCTTTCCTTATATATAACTGTCTGGGTATATGCCGTATTCAATTATATAAATTATTCCTAAATCGTCATCATCTTCTAACATTTCCATTGCGATAAGACAAATTACAAATACCAAAGCCCAATTTACTCAAATCTAAACTGTCATAAATCAACTTCAAAATTAGTATTTCGAGGTTAAGTGTGACTTTAAACCGTAGCTGCGTTCGTTATTTGCGTCCGATTAATCTTTTTGGTCTGAATCGTTCGCTTATTACATCTAGAGGTAGGGGAGGTAAATCTGAACAGTTCGGTAATTCCGCTCAGATCAGTCCGATGTAAATCTGTTTGCTCGGAATATTTTGACTGACGAGAAAGATTAATCTGTTTATCTGTCAGGTTATGAGGTTCTTCTTCTTCTTCTCTAATTTTTTTGGGCTCGGTATTACCATGCACCCAGTGTCGTGATGAGGGCATCACTTCTTCTTTGTTGGAAAATACGAATATTTGTTAATTATATGTATTCCACTGGAAATTTAGAACAAACCAATTATAAATGCAGGAATTATAATTTCAAGTTGCTGCACACTAAGAAGTCCATTAAAGCTCGCATAGAGGTTAAGCATGTGGAGTGTATAATGTTATTTATGGAAACAGGACCGATGTTAATACTGCCAAGCAAGACTTTATACAAATTGCTACATCTAAAATTATTCACTTCACAGTCTAGGAATATATGATTGACATCCCCCTCTTTACCACAGGTGCAATAAGGATCTTCCTTCATTCCAATACGATGTAGGTGCACTGGGGAGCAGCAATGCCCGCTTCGAAGTCTGCACATCACAGTGACGAAGGTTCTCGAACTGTTTTTAAGAAATTGAAACCATGGCCTTCTATATGGATTATAATGGATACTGGCATAAAAATTCCCTCTACATACGGACATACTTCTCCATTTCCTCTCCCAGGAAATCCATAAGTTATTCTTAAGGTACGGTATGAATTCTCTATAGTCGACTTTGGAGAAGGTAGGTTTGTAGTCTCTTCCATCATTAGCTAATTTATCAGCAGTATCATTATGAGGTTATGTTGTAGTCACTCCTGTCATTGGATAAATTTCGTTCTGTTTGGTGACCATGAATAGCTTCCAAAATTGCCACAAGGCTAGACATAGTTGTAAATAATGAACAATAAAATTTAAAACGACAAAATCGAAACAAAAAAATCGTAGTCTCTGAAATGAAAAACAGGCAAAAGGGAGGTTAGAAGTTCGTTCATATGTATGATTGGTCGGGCCGTTCGTTAATAGCAATTTGTTCAGATAAATCTGTGATCACGTGACCAAAAATCCGTCTCCTCTGCGATGCAAATAACGAACGCAGCTCGTGATATTCCACGCTTAGTTAAGGTATCCTTAACGTCGCGTTAAAGGTGCCTTTAAATACGGTGGGAACGACTAAGTGTCACTTAGTGGATTTGAGTGACACTTAACGTTTAAGTGTAACCGGTGCGAATGGCCCATAAACGACAAATTATTAAAAATCAACGAACTGTCATCACTCGACAATATATCGAAACGTTGTTACCATATAGTAACGAAATCAAGGTAGATTGTAGGTATTATATAAAAGAGCGATGGGAAAAATGAAAAAAAAATGGACGTCAGGGACCGATAATAGTCATTTACGTTACAAGACCGGAGAATAGTGTTTTTCAGGTCGAGACAAGCAGATTCCACCTGGAAAACACTAATTTTCGGGTGCGTGACGTACAATATTTTTTTTAAGACGGGACACTTCGATATACATTTAATTCTTCATTTCACTTTTTCACGAGTGTGAAAAATTACTTTCGCACGAGTAATGTACAGTATTTTTCCTACGATCACGTGATAATTTCACCAAATAATGTGTAATCAACATCTGATATATTAATACACAAAATGTTACAATTAAAGTCAACATAATTGATTTCAAAATTAACAATAACTATCAATAGTGACAAAAATTCAAGTAGTTTAACTATATAATATAGTTAGGTAATTATTAATTGGTTGGATAATTATAGAAATTATTATTGTTCATCATACTTCATACATACTTATCATGAATACCTTTCAAGATGATTACATTTTCCTACTACTATAACAGGTGATTTGGATTAGTTGGTACAACATCGGACTTCTGACGAAGAGTACCTACGCGGGTTCTATCCTCGACCGCGCCCTAACTTTTTTTTTAATAAAAAAAAATGACCAAAATTTCACTTTTCAAATAGATCGCTTCAAATTTGGATATTACATAGGTAAATCTAATTAAAAATTATAAATTTGACAGCTTGCCAGTGGTCAGTCTTAATAAAAATTCATTTGACAGCTTTTTTACCCGTACACGTACGGATAAGTTTTTTTCCGTACGCGTGTGAATAAAGGCCACTTTTCATAGAACTAGACAGTGCGATATATGCCACTTTCCTATGTGATCATAGGAAAAGTTTTTTTTCCGTAAGCGTATGAATAAAGGCCACTTTCCATAGAACTATAGACGTACAGTGCGATATACAGTATGCGAAAACTCTTTCGAGTCTAGATACCCCCACAATTATTCTTCTCTCTCTTTCAAGCAGTTTTTCTCATATTTTCCTTGTCGTACTTGTGTAAATGGAATGGACTCGAAAGAGTTTTCGCATACTGTATGTCACTTTCCTATGAGATCGTAGGAAATAGTTATTTTCCCAACAAGTGCGGAAAGTAATACTTTCCCCCACGCGACTGCAGTTGGCTCGAACGACGCGAAGCGGAGTTCAGGCAAGCGGTCAAGGGCGGGAAAGACACTTTACGCATGAGTTAGGAACATTATTTTTTCTACGATCGTATATACAAAAAAGTATACTAACCCATTTTTCAAAAGTTATTTTATTTCAACATACATATACAAATCTTTAACCAAAAACCATTATTATTATTATAAATATTAATATTAGAAACACAATTTGTTGAAATTTGTGAATTACTTAAAATTGCCGATCCAGTGGAGTTATTTGGTGTTAACTGGTAAGTAGATGACGTTGATGAGGATGGCGTCGGTTGCAGGTCACATAAAGATGACGATGAAGGTGACGGCAACGTTTTTAAGTCATTTGTAGATGAAAGAATTTTATTTGATACATCAAACCCGGGTGGTTTGATAGTTGTTTTATGACACTACTTTAAAGAATGTACAGGGTTATTTCAAAATATCTTCATTATTTTATATTTTCAAAAAATTAAAAATGCAACAAAAAGCTAGAAAAGATGTAGATTTTATTTGATGGAGTATTTATTCACCCGTTGTAACAATAGTTATAACTTCCGAAGTAAAAAACTATCTAATAAGGTTAAAATTTGGAAACTGTAATAATACTGACTTTATTATTCCGAGGCCACGAGACTTAGTCAGATTTTCGAGTTTTGGTTTGCGGTTGGAGGTGAGGATGCCGCTACTGTCACAACTTTCACACTTCCGTTACTGAAAGACATGTATTGATTGTGATTTTGGTGTATCTCATTTTACGAGGAGAGAGGTCTGCTCATATCGCTCGTATGGTTGAAATAATACCCTTCTTGGTGTGCGTCATCGATTGTTAATGTCCTACTAACACTTTACGTTGAAAAAAAATAAAAATGGGAAAAAGGCAGGTCTGGGATTAATCCTAATAAAATCACAATAATGAACCGCTTAAATGTACTACAAACGTTAACCCTAATCTTTGACGTAAAAAAATTGATTAGTTGATGTTTAGTATACGCGCAAGCGCGCCCTATGAATCAGGAGAAACTACGCATTCAAAATAGAATGCCGACCTACCTTTCGTAGCGGCAATGTGTCTTAAGTCTTTTCCTAATGTCCCACTGACAGTTTTCGTACGTTTAAGATTAATATTATCATACAACAATTTAATGATTCGTGTAAACTAAACAGACTTAATTGGAGGGATGATAAAACCAAAATTTTAGGAAAATTATGTATAGCAGTGCTTCATCAACTCAATTATAACTTGAAAAAATTATTCTTGTAACATATGTCTTATACTACTATAATTTTTTGTAGATTAGTAGAAAACTTGTTTAACACTCTCCTTCCAAGTTTCAATTCAGTCCTGATTTTCCTTAGAATTTACGATGGACGCTCATCCAACTCAACCTAGTCAATCTGTTCTCTCCCATTGTACTTTTTAGCCAGGTCTTTACCCTTCAAAGGGCACTGACAGCACAGCATAGTGGATGGGAAAGTACACTTATTAAAATCAGGAGAGCATGCCTTAATTGTTGCAGGGAAAAAATATTAGGCGCCTCCAAAAATGCAGCCACTTATTCAATATCCTATTACGACGATTTGCGGAGTAAGAAAACTATTTATAAAAATAGGTCTTTATTCGTTTAAAATTTTACAAGTGCCTGTGTACCTTTTAAACAAACAAATCTCTCTTCCCAACCCATTATATCTTTTTAATAATCCCTTTCAAAATTAAGTCTTGCACTCATCCGGCTGAGCCGATAAATGATATTCATTTCAGACTTACAAATTTAATAATAAACAAAATAATCAATAGTTGGTTTAGGTATATTTTAAGAGTAATATTTTACCAGAGGATTGAACGAATAAATAATAATACTAGACCGGTGTAGTTCATGACACGTGTCACACGCTTCATTATTTTAAATGGAAGCCGTTTTCACCATTGAGTTCAATGTAAAAACAAGTAGAATAAAACTACTGCACAACACCTAAACTTGCTAATCGACGTCACAGGGTATCATATTTGGAAAATTATTAACATCTACTAAGATAACAACATCTTCGGTAAAGCTAGGTACATTAGTAAATTGTTTGCTTTTCCCCCCTTTTTTATAAATTTTCAACATTTATCAACCCTTAGAATCGCTTGGATTTGTATGCCATGTTATTTTTTGATAATAAAGTAGTACCTACCTACCCAAGGAATGCATCCAAGTACGTGTCATTGATTACCTAATTAATTTGTTCAAAGTGCTCTCCACCTTATTATTTGGTGACAATATCCTAATTGATTATAAATATCATTCCGAACATTTTGTAAGATTTCCGGCGTTACTTTTGTCTAATTTCGTCTCTGACTCTTTATTGAAGCTCGGCGGTGTCGTTAGGTTCAGTTTGTACAACTAGTGCGAAAAGTGATTTGCGTACAAGTTGTACACAATATTATTTTTAAAACTTCACGCAAAAATGTTAGCATGTCTTTAAAGAGAATTGAAATATCTTTCAAATTATGTGCCACTCGACCCCCCATGCCAGTGAAGATTTTCGGTAGACACCCCTTATAAGGGGGTGACCGTACAACCATATCCATAGCAAAAGTTGCCCCCCTCGAAAACAAAATCGACGTGTCTCGGGGTTTGCCGCAAAAACCGCCCCTGCCAACAATATTTGAGGTGGACTGTTTCTAATGTGTCACCCCGTATATGTTGCTACAGGAAAAAAAAATAAAGTATCGTCCTTGAGAAAACCACTTTTTATTTTTTTCTCGCCCTTGGAGCGTTTGTCAGTAATTTTTTAATATTAAATTTTTTTTGCTGGTAAAGTATTACGTTCTACACGTGAAAACACAATTTGTTTTCAGTAGTAATAACCCAAGGACATTGATAATTGTTCGAAAAAAT
>CAJUYG010000457.1:0-13040 GCA_910591675.1 Galerucella calmariensis
ATACATTTAAGTGGTCCTAAATAATATATTACTTCATTCATTACACGAAAGGAACAAAAAAAAAAATAAGATCTATATTTTTTTAATGAACAGAAACGAACAGAACAATATAAAAAGTAATAAATAGCATGAAAACAATTCGAACAATATCGAGAAGTATAAACGTCACTTTTGACATTTCGCTCATTTCGAAAAAATTTGAATTATATTTTAAACTGATCGAGAAGTATTAATGTCACTTTTGACATTTAGTTCATTCCGAAGAAATTTAAATTATTTTATTCGAAGTTTATTTCAATACGATCGCGCAAAAATTGGTATAAGCATTTCGAACGTTAAGGGTGATACCGGTCTCCATCAAAATTGGAGGCTTCGCTACGCTCAGCCTCCAAACATTGCTGTCGACCGGTAAACAACCCTTACCGTTCTTGATACTTATTACCTTTTATGTATTATTTACAACCTTAACTCTCACCAAAGATTGAGAAAAAATTCTGATTGAATATTTATATTTTTTTCCGCAATTCAGAAAGTAGTTCTTCCGCCGTGGAGCAGAGTCGCGCGGATGCGGAACACATGCTTAGTTTACCGAATTTTTTACGGACAAACCATCCATCGGACGAAAAAAACGCATGAGACCTTTTTTTATTGCAGAACACTTCCCCTACACGGTGGTATTTTTTATTCCTCTCCACCTTCCTCCCAGCGTGAAATATTGAAAAATTTCGAAAAAAAAAATGTTTTCTCTAATTTGGGAAATCGATAGACTGGTAAACTTTTTTTATATTAATCTACATTCTTCAAGATACTACCCTGTCTCTAAAATTTTCATTAATTTGTTCAATGTAACTTTCAGTACTACAACACTTGGTTGAGCCTTTCTGGATTTATTATGTGCGTGGTCATCATGTTCCTCATCAACTGGTGGTCGTCTTTAATAACCTTCGGGATAATTTGGGGATTATATCTTTTAGTAGTTTACAGAAAACCAGGTGAGTTTAAGTTTTTTTTCCATTCGAACATTGTTTCCAATTGTTTTCATGTTGTTGTAGACGTAAATTGGGGATCGTCGACGCAAGCTCAAACTTACAAAACAGCTCTAACAACAGCTCAAAGACTGAACAACGTTAGTGAACACGTCAAAAATTACAAACCGCAAATTTTGGTGTTATGCGGATTTCCACAAACCAGACCGCTTTTACTAGATTTTGCAAATTTAATCACAAAATCACAAGCTTTGTTAATTTTGGGAGATGTAGTGAATGTAAGTACCATAAAATCACTTTTCTGTCTCATTTCTAATAAGATAAAACCTTTAGAAACGAATCAATCACAGAATACGATCAGCAAGGAGCTCTAAGGTATACGATTTATTAAGAAAGAAGAAAATTAAAGCGTTTTATACAATGATAGACAACATGCCATTCGAAGTGGGAGCAAAAGCACTTTTACAAACTTCCGGTATTGGAAAGCTCAGTCCAAACGTTTTAATGATGGGATATAAAAACAACTGGCAATCGTGTAACAAAGAAGAACTTTTGGCTTACTTTAACGTCTTACAGTAAGTAACAACTTTCAATCCTACATGTCCTGCTGAACTGCCCCATCGAGCCCAGAAAGATGCCGTACTTCTAAAAAGTGTCTGTCAAAATTATTGTTTTCTCTTTATGTTATTTTCAATATGTTTCATGGATTTTACGCTCTGTATCCTTTGGACACACTGTACCGTTTGTACTTCACTTTCCATTGTCCTCTCCACCTACTGTTGACAGCACGATTAGTGACAATTCCAAGAGCCTGTTACTAACGACACTTTGACTGAATACTGAGGCATCTATCTCTACCGGTGGGGCTACTCTTTAAAGTGTCTTTTCTTTTTTAGCGCTGCTTTGGACCACAGAGTAGCAGTAGCTATTTTAAGGTTAAGAGATGGACTGGATTATAGTAAGCTCTTAGATGAAGACGAACAGGATCCGATAAGTAACGATGCTACTTTAACGCCCGCTTCAAAACATACTTTCAGGACATCGGTAACAAGCAATATCATGCGTGCTGATTCTAATTTAAGTTTAGCAACAGTAGGACTTCCGGAAAATAATTCGTACTTAAGTGAGTTGACACCAGGGGAAGTTGAATCGTTTAAATTTGATTGCTGCTTTTTTTTAGATCTACAGACACCAGCAGGTTCGACCAACAACAAAAAGAAAAAGCAGAGGCCTGGACTTAATAATGAAATTTTAACGAAATTGCCGCAAAATGGTAAGCTGGAGGAGCAGCTTGATATGTTCAAGAGGAAGCAACCAAAAGGATTTATTGATGTTTGGTGGTTGTATGATGACGGTGGATTGACTATGCTACTTCCTTACATTATTTCTACTAGAAACAGTTGGTCTAGTTGTAAATTGAGGGTATTTGCTATGGCTAATAATAAAAATGAATTGGAGCTCGAGCAGAAAAAGTAAGTTTTAAATTCTCTGGGGTTTCAAGTAGTGGAAATTAAAATAAAGTTTTTTATACTTTTCAGTATGGCGAATTTACTGTCAAAGTTTCGTCTGGACTACTTCAGCTTACAAATGGTTTCGATAGCAGACAAGCCTCAAGATACTACCATAGAATTTTTCAATGGAATAATTTCTAATTTTGTAACAACCGATGAAATTAAAGAAAGCGGTGAGTATTTTGTATTTTATTTCGGATAAAGCTCCAGCTTTTTGAGACGAGATCTAACAATATGCCTCATCTAGAATTTCGAAAAAAGGCTTAGGCTAAGCGAGAAAATGATCGAAATTTTTTGGGGACATCTACTTATATTATGAAATCACTTAACTCTTAGTTATGACACATTTTTTTCAAGATTGCATGGTAAGTGCTGCCGAAATTGCAGCTTCACAAGATAAAACCTACCGACAATTACGCCTACGTGAACTCCTTCTGCAACATTCCAGTGAGGCCAACTTAGTGGTAATGTGAGTATAAATTTTCAAGAAGAAAATAACAAACCCTTTCTAAAATTCACTCTTCACTTAGCCATCAGAAAAATATATTTCTCTGTATATTCATACCATATACACTCTTTCTGGGATAATTTTGCACGGAATTATTGTACAAACACAATTCATTGAACAAATTCAACAAATTTATCGGCCATTTCACGTATAAATACGACCTATCATCCTACACATTCACCTAAGCGAGTGACAGTGCTGTAAGCCACACAAGGTCATACAAGGGAACAGCACGATGAGATGAGAAATGCGGAACGTTTCTGTTTTATAAGTTCACAATCCATAAATTGGATATCAAATGGCCTGGAAAAGACGTCAATTTGACGAATAAACAAGACGTCACTTTCACGTTGACAATATGACGTCTTTTTTACGCCATATTTGTGACCTATGACCAATCTTACCAAAAATGACCATAAAATGTCGTGAAATAGACGTCATCATTCGTCATGTGGTTAACTCTGGGAAGAAAACATATACGTTCCGTATGACCGTATAAATAAGCTTCGTGTGAGAATGGTATTTCTTTGAAAAAATCTGATGAAGTAATACTGAAAACTCTTCGTTTTGTCCTTGACATGGTGGCACGAGACTTGTGCCAAAAAAAACGTTGAATACATTTCAAACACCCTTTATATTAATCTGTAAACATTTTCTTTTGCCTAATTGTTTTCTTTTCTTTTGTTTAGGTCTCTTCCCATGCCTAGGAAAGGCACTGTATCAGCACCATTATATATGGCCTGGCTGGAAGTACTTACAAGAGATTTACCTCCCTATTTATTGGTTAGAGGTAACCAACAATCTGTGTTAACCTTTTATTCTTAAGCAGTATAGTATAAGAACAATTTTATATGATAATATTTCATAATATTGTACATATTATTATTGTGATATGCTGAACTTTAATTTATGAACATGTAACTATGATATTTTTAGAAAATAAAGAGAAATAGTGATATTACTTCCCTTGTCGTTTATATATCCATAAGTGGTACATTCATTTGACAAATTCTTAGAACCTTGAACCGTCCTATATACTTTCCCTGAAGGACACAATAATTGCACAAATCTTTAGTATATTTTTTTCTAACATCTACTTCTCTACTTGTTTCCTCTCATTGAATAACAGCACAAAACAGTCTAACCTGGTTAGACTGTTTTGTGGAATAACAGCTCGAGAATTTGACAATAATTTTCAAAAAATGTCAGCTCACGCTACCCTTGATTTCAACCCCCCCCCTACCCCAAATTATTTCAAAGATATCGCACCTAAACTACATTATCCAGGATTTGGAAAATTCTATTCTTGCAGTATTAGTTCACTGACTTCACAGAAGATGCTGCTTGTACAACTGATTTGCTGGTTATCTATCTAATAGGGTGTGATGTATGATTTTGCTTGAGATTTGCCATTTGACAAAAGATAAAATTTATACCCAATACACAAATTAATACATCACCGAATTAGTTAAATAAAAATCAGTGCTTCAATATATAATTATTCAAAGATTCTAGGAATTCGTGGAACCTAATATGACATAAGTTGGCAACTCTGAATTTTGAACTATTCCCATCGATTTGTCAAAAGTAGTTCATTCCAATTTCCAATCGCTAGTGTCAGTGTCAACAAAAATTACCTTTTGTTGATTGTAATTTAAAACTATAGGTTACTGAATTTATTTCCTTATTACCTTGAACTTTGCATGATGTCACTCTTGTAGTTTATCTGTGACATTTGTCTCAATTTACATACAGCTTGTAGAAAGTGTTCATGCACAATTTTGACTGTATAAACTCTTTTACCAAAGACTTTTTATATATTAGAATGTTCCAAACAGTTGGATACCTTTTTTAGTCAGTAGTCTTGTGATACAATTTATTCATCATGACTGTAAATGTACCAAGTATGCCTACTGTCAGAAAATACAGAAGAGAAAGCACTGAAGTAAGCAGTTGTCTCAAATATATGATATTTGGCTTCAATGTGTTATTTTGGGTAAGTACTATCGACCTAAATATATAAGCCCTAGTGGGCAGTTGCTTTTCCTATATTGAAAGCATGAATGAAATTTGTTTCAAAATTACATTACAGTGAAAAATATGTCGAATGTTTTTTATATGTTCTTGTGGTCAACTTTATAATTGTGATGTTATCTTCTTTGATAAAATAACTCAATGTAACTCAATTTTATTCATATTTTAATTTATAATGAATGGTTTCATACAAAAATAAATCACATTTCTGTTGTTCCAGTTGTTGGGATTAGGAATTTTAACTGTTGGAGTATGGGCATGGAGTGAAAAAGACATATTTAATAATTTAGGAAAGGTAGCTAATGTTGCACTTGATCCTGCTTTTGTATTAATATGTATAGGTAAGGCAAAAATTCTCTGTTTCAGCTCATCTTATCACATTAATTAATTTCAAATTACATTTTGTTCCATTTATTATACACCAACTCCACAAATTACAATAGAGCTACTTTTTCATTGTTTGTTGTATCTCAATTTTTTTTTCAGGAACTGTAACATTTGTGATAGGCTTTACAGGTTGTGTGGGAGCCTTAAGAGAAAATACATGCCTCCTAGCTACAGTAAGTTGATAGGTTCCAAAATATGTAACTGACAATAAATGTATTCTAATTTCAGTATGCTATATTCCTATCTGTGCTCCTATTATTTGAAATGACTGCTGGCATTCTTGGATTCATTTTTAAAGACTGGGTGAGTCACAATTTTCAGAAACTATAAGTATTATTGTGTGAAACATTCAGAGGATCAATTTTATATTGATTTTTATTTTTCAGAAACTGTAATAGGTTTTCATGAATTTCTAGTGAAATAATAATCTATGTACCATCCATAAAACATTAAGTTCTATTGATTGAATTTTAAATGATGTATATTCATTGTGCATATGCATTTTTTTTGTTATTAAAAGTTGTGCTACCTTAGACTTAAGCATCTTAAATGTATCATCATATTTTTCAATTAGATTAAACTATTGCTGTACCTGCCTATGGCCCCATTATACTTTTACTTTCCTCCCAGTTATTTTGTTGTTGAAAAAACTTTTATCATTTTAACATAGTATGCATTCAGAGATTATAAGTTTCTCACACATGAACAAAACACTTTATCCATCTCTTTTTTAGTTGTATTTGAATATTGATTTCTGTTGTAGATCAAATCCCAAGCTACAATTGGCTTCCAAACTTTTATTATCCATTACAGAGAAGACCCCGATCAACAGAATTTGATTGATTGGATTCAAGAAGACTGGGTATGTGCAGATATTACATAATTTTATCAATATATTTAATTGCAATTAATTGCTTAAAATAGTTGCAGTGTTGCGGCATCGAAGGACCTAAAGACTGGGACAGGAACAATTATTTTAATTGTTCTTCAAAAGATGTAGGTAGCAGAGAAGCCTGTGGTGTGCCATTTTCTTGTTGTAAGAGAAAACCAAATGTAAGTTTTTTTGTGAGAATTTAAACAGTTATTCAAACTTTTTAACCAAGAATATGTATATCATGAAATTAAATTTATTGAACCAAAACTCTTAAAATACATTGTCTTATATGTGCAAACTTTTTTCTTTGCGTTACAGGAGATTATTAAAAATAAACAATGTGGATATGACGTCAGGAAACCAGGATTTGTGAGTATATTTTTTTCCAACAAAATCATATTTTGCTATGGCTTCTAATTTAACACTTGAACAATTGTGAAATATATTCTCTTAATTCATACCACCATAAAACATTTTTATCAGTCACAATACAGTTCATATAATTCACATAATGAACAACCGAACTGAGTCATATTTTTCATTATTAAAGAACCTACATCTTCATATCCAATCAAGATCCTTCAATTGCCTATACAAGTCCTTTTAAGACTGGATCTCTATAATGTTCCTGGTTAATATTAGCCTTGTTTATATCCTAGAAATCCAAGATATGGCTTAATAAGATTACTCTTAATGAGATAATTTTTTTAATACCTAAAGTTTATAGATAAATAAAATGTGGGAACGGTCCTTAGCTTATTTTTAATTGAACAGTTACATGTTTTTAATAAATTTGGTAGCAATCAAAAGCAAAAAATATATAGAAAATGCCACAGCTTGAGGTGTGTGATTTTTTCCTTGAAACAATACCTGTCAACCAGATGTAAACAGGCAAACTGATATAGTAATTCACCCAAATACCACGACAAATTAACACACATGATATCACTAACAAATTAACACCAAAATAAATAAAACACATATTTCTTTAATCTCATCCCCTGTACATAAAAAAATATAAAACATTTTAACTCAACAGAATGAGATCAAAGCAAAAGAAGATTGTTTATATTGGTTTGCAATGTGTACTTTAAGTACTTTTTAACAAGTTTTTAAATCCAAAAGGAGTTGAAGTGTAAAGTTCACTCAGCGAAAGAATGTTATTCAAAAGAAAAACAACTAAATAGCGTTGTTTTACGTTTGAATTCAGAACTATTTCAAAAAGAACCAATTTGATCTTTTTTGTTTTACGTTTGAATGTAAACATTCACCCAATATTGTTGTAGCTTGATCAAAGTTGCTTTACCTAATTTTATAAAATGATTATTTGGCATCAGATACTTGAGTGCAGGTTGAACCTACAGGTACTTGTTGTGTTAGGTTTAAGTTAATAACAGGGGATGAGATAACTTCAAAGAACAATAAAAGACAGTTTCAAAAATTTGGTGTTGTATGCAGCCAGGAGAGAGACACATTTTCGAACGAGGTTGCCTAAGGGCAGGCGAGGAATGGATTGAAAGTAATTTAGTTCCTGTAGCTGCTGTTAAAGTAGGAACGATGGTACTACAGGTAGCTCTCAAACTGTCTTTCCTGAACTGTTATTTCTTGGTGTTAATGCACTTTTATAATTATTATACTATGTATGCATCTATAGGGAATTTTAAGTTTTTGCAAAATATCCAATGTACATTTTTTTTATTCTAAAACCCATATAAAGAAAATCTAGACTTTCTTAATTGGATATTTTGCAAAAATGTATTGCAAACACTTTTGTGCTGTATGTTCGTTGGAAGCTTTTTGTTCTTTAATTGCTCTATTACAGAGTTTTGATGTGTCCAAAATAATAAACGAACAGGGCTGTCTTGAGGCAATAGAGGATTGGACAGAAAAAAATATGATTTCAATAGCTTCTTGCATTTTTGTTGTGTTGTTTTGCCACGTAAGTGTATTCTAATTTTATATCTACTTTAATTTTTTTTTTCAAATAAAACGGATAATCATGCACTTATAATTGAAATATATTAAATCTGACTGACAAGTTCGGAGGATACGGCAACCTCACAGAACCTAGGCCTCATTAGGCCCTTTGTGCTTCCTCCTGGATGTCAGTACGTCAATAAACCTATGGTTTTTAATGCTTTTTATAATCTGAATATCTGCCAAATTTGTTGCATGACTGGAATAACAAAATGATCATTTTTTGATCCAATTTTACTCAAAATGTAGGTGCATGATTATTAATTTTATGTTGCATGTCAGCAAAATTTGTACTGATAGATATTTATATGAATCAATGAATCATTGTTAGTAAGTTTTTAGGATAGATTATTTATTTTAACTGCCTTTACAAACATCAAAATTTCATTGCTTTGTATCCATTTGAATTTTATAACTTTATTTTGTTTTGTCTAAAATTTTTATTTTTTGCTCATCCAATAGAAACTTTAATTTTATTATAATGTGTTCTTATGTGCTTAGAAACAGCTGTTCAAAAATTGCATAAAATTTTGATTTTTTTTGCATTTCATGAACTTGAGAAAAATCCCAACCTTATTCTCATGAATATACCAATTTGATGCTATTGTTTGAATATTTTTGTTTTTAGATTTTGGGTATATGCTTCGCGCAAAATTTACGAGCTGACATTTTTGCTCAGAAGGCTAAATGGCATTGACAATCAAGAACTCCCACTGCCGTCTAGTATAGAATGATGTACAGGATAGCGTGGGAGCCGGCAGCTCATCAAATGAATTTTGTCTGAAATTGTAATATTTGAGATTTAATTACCTATACATCAATAATTGGACTTGATAGTATTTACCGTTTACTATAATAATGAATGAAAGCTATTTATCCCAGTCTAGACGAATGTATTTAAATTTCAAGGAGTCAATGTTTGAGATACAGAAAAATATTGAAATTTTTTTTATATTGTTTTATTAATAACAAACATTTTTAATATATTCACATAGTCGGAATTTGACTTGTAATAAGTATAGTATATATACTGGCAAGGCATCCATACAAAGACTTTACTAAATAAGGTAGACAAGGAACTCTCGTTCAGGCTGTTGAAAGTGGGAAAGAAATCTTTGAAGACAGTTATTGACCTGGTGACTGGACACTGCACCCTGAGGAAGCATCTGCACCAAATGGGCAAAGCTAGTAAACCTATGAGTAGAAAATGTGAACTCTGATGGAACACCTACTCACATAATCTGCTTCTGTGAGATCTTACAAGGACTCAGACGGAAGCTCTTTGGGAGAGGAAATAATACAACCATCACAACTACTGAACCTCACTCCAGTTAAACTGGAGGCCTTTATTGTAGAAGACACAAAGCTTGTGAAATGGAAGTAGATACCATGGTTAATGGTACAAAGATTCAGTTCAAGTGCCTGGGCTGTTGGATACAACCCAAACGTATGAATGAAGTATTCGGTTCATACTCATGAAAAATATACAAGACGCTGATAAATATCTTTCATAATTCAATATTTTTGTAAGGTAACTTAAAAAAAAAAACATATTTGTACATCAATAAGACATTTTTATCAATTGGGAAAACATATAGGATTTGTATGTTTGAAAATTTTTAAGTATTGTAGATTGAATTGTAATATTTTTCATATATTACTGAATTGTGCCTGCGACTAATTTGAAAAATGTATAGAGTAAGAAAATATTGTGCTGAAAATTACTTTCTGAACGTTTTTCTTTGGTCACAGGTGAAATGAAGCTCTGACAGTGGTTTTAGTGATTTTTCAGAAAAAAACTTCAGAAAATAATTATTCAGACCAATCAAAACATTGTTTATTTATTGCATTTTCTCAGTATAATGAACATATTTTGATCTGATTTTGACTGAATGTGTAAATACTCAATTTAAATAGAAATTAAGATTGACTATATGTGTACCTAAATTGTATAGTCTTTCAATTTGATGTTGGTACATTGTTGTCCTAGTTGTTTTGATAAAATTTTGTGATTAGCTATCAAGGCCGCTAGACATGGTGCAATACAAAGTGATAGGTTTCTTGATCGAAAACATGCATTGTTGAGACCCAGCTGATCAGTTTCTGCAATTGCAATCTATGGAAAAATCTAAGCTTTTCTCACTTTCGCTATATTTATTTCAAATGATAATAAGCATTATCTTTCAATACATTTTTTTTGAGGTTAATATCTACTTTTTTCTTTCTACTATTGGTTGGATGGGCTGCAATGTTGCAATAAAAAAGGATTGGTTGATGTCAAATAGCATGCAAGAATAATCAGTTTCAATATACTTACCTTGCAAGAAACGTTGTATTGCACCATGTCAAGCTACCTTTAGAATACTCTACTTCAAGTATGAAGTATTAACGTTGTGATATTACTCCATTCCAATCTTACTAGTGATTCAAGGACTATAGCAGCATATTATCTTCAATTCTTAAACATACTAGAAACTTAATACACAATATTTGAAGTAATTATGATTATTACTTTAAAATAACATGATATGTCAACATCTATTCTGTGGTGGTTCTAAATTTTAAACTTGCCTTCAGGTAATAAAGGTGTTTATTGTTTTACTTGTAATGCAATCTGATCAAATTGCTGCTGTAGTTTTAACACGTTCGAATTTATGTTAATATATAATACAAGGTGGCGAGAAAAAGTATGCTCTGTCAAATTTTTGTTGTCATACTTTTTCGCCACCATGTATATTTCGTGTGATTTTTTAATAGTCATTATTTTTATATATTTTCAAAGACAATTATTAACAACTTTGAAGCGAAAACCATATAAAAATGAAAATAAAGTTCTTAGCAGTAAAATACTTGGAGAAAAAATTTCTCTCTTGATATAGAGGCTCTATTTTCGTGAACGTGACTGTTAATAATTGAAGTTATGTATTGTTGTCAATAAAACGGAAATCGTAAAAGAATTTCTTTATTCATTTAGGCGGTTCTATGTAATATTTACACCGCCATCATCAGTCTCGCTTCAAAAAGATAGATACTTTTCAAGGTCATCACTATATATATCTTTTATTAAAATAAGGTGATGACCTTCACCTTGAAAAATTTGACCTAAAACTCGAAAGGGCGGCGAAACATAATCAGATTATTCAGAAGGGTGAATACTTTAGATAAAACTATGATTAAAATCGGTCTCAAACGATGGAATAACTGGGAGGACCCTGATAAGAAAAACATCTGCTGCTAGAGTTGTTTTTAGGTTGGGATATTGTTTTGTCGAACCGAAAATGAAATTTTAATAGAGTATAGATGCTCATAGTAATTAGAAACAAAATTGGAGCTCTCATCAAATGATATTTTAACCCGAATTATGAAAATTATCAGTGGTTGTACAACTTTGTAACCTTTGAGTGAAATTTTCTCTTATACTGCTTCGAATTTGTTAATAGTCTATTTTATTTTTGCTTTTATTGCTTTTTTTTATTTATAATTATATTCCCTAGTAGTATTTTTAACTGAACTGTTTTCAATGCAACCGATAGACAGTACTAATTTCTTTCATTTTAATATTTAATATGAAGGCTCATGTACATTCAACCAATGTGGACTGCATATGAAAACCTTAACAAATAATTTTACTTACAAAAATAAATAAATGAAGTGAACCTTGAATGTATAAACATACATTTTTTGAATACTAGTACAAGAAGATGTCATTATTTATCTTCTTGACTCAGACAATGTATAGTATGATAAAAAAAATGAAATCAATTGACAATAGGGAGAAAAAGTGTGGGTAGTGTTAAATAAATATTTTATGTGTTTACATTGAAGGTTCACTATTATTTTCATCTCATATCGATATGAGAAACTATGTTGTATCCAGTCTCATAGTATGTACATATTTGCTAGAAACGTATTATTGTATTGGATCATTTGATCAGATATTTTAGGAAGTAAAATGAATTTTTTCTAACCTTTTTGCAAATATGAAACCACCGTTTTTTGATAGTTTTTTTTTTAATCCCAAAGGAACGTTTTTTAAATATATAGTGATCAAATGAACTGATATAATAGTAAACACAAATTGTAACTGTGAAAAGTGAGGAGAAAATTACTCCAATAAATAGATTTATTTCCTACAAGGTGTTTCATTTATGCTTGTCCAGTTTTTATTTTCTTCAATTTTGGAAACTTTTTCTTTACCTAGGATGAAGTGGAATAATAATCAATCAATATTCCTCAGGATTAAGTATAAAGCAAAGGAAATGTCAAAATTGCGACAACTACTTCAAAAAAACAAACTTAAGAAACAAATCGATTCAGGAAACTATTTTAGACACAGTTCAACATTTCAAATCCAAAGCTATACATTTATCTAGGTAGAGTTATTTAGGGGGATAGAGATGAGGAGATTAACATAGAAAAAACACTGATACAGAGAAGTGAACAGACATGATCTCTAAATAAAATAATAATTGTTCAAAGTTTTATGAAAGTATTTTTTGGAGGACGCAGTTTTTTCTAATTCTTGAAATTTCAACATGAAATGGTAAAATGAAGCTTGTAAAAAGTGCTTCAAACAACAAAACTTCAACTAGTGAGCTGAAATTTTAGCAAGGAACTTTTAAATGATAAATCTACAAAGAAAGTATTCAACAATGCTATTACCGAAAAGGATTCCATTTTATAAATCTCTTGGGTAGAAGATTTCCAAAAAAATATATTTCTTATCTAGATAAACACTGAAAATTAATGAAAATGTTTTTTTT
>CAJUYG010000457.1:13140-69017 GCA_910591675.1 Galerucella calmariensis
CTGGCCTATGCCAGAAGGGGGGTTTAGTAAAAGTTAATTTTAAATTTACATTTAAACTGTCCAAATGGACCTTTCAATAGGGCTTGGTATTGGAAAATTGATAGTAAAAGTCGATTTCGACAATGTCGGACTTTAACATTAATGTCGTTAAACAGGCCTATCTATTAACTTAGTTTCTAAAAATTCCAATGTTCTTCCCTTTTCTTTTCTTTTCCTTCCTTACCATTTAAGTAAAATTTGAAATTATTTGATATATACCTAAGTATGTTTTAACTGAAAATTTTTTTTAACGTTTTTGACAACAACCTATTGTTCTTTGGATTATATGTTTCATACAGGTAACTAAATATTTTATTTCATTTTTGACTACCTACTAATATAATTTGTATTATCAAACTTGTAATTTGAAATATTTTCATTTACTTTCTAATTTTTTAATTTGTATTTCAACAGTTTTTTAATTATAATGTTAACAAGTATAACATTCTCATATTGTATTGTTAATTATAATATCATCTTTCACGTTAATTTCATATCTATTACTCTTGTTCAAGTAGTTTTAACAAAATTTTATAAGATCTTCATGTATTAAGTGTACCATTTTCTTTATATTGTAGCCTGATGATGGTAATATTGTACCGAAGCTAGTATCATCATAAGTGTCCTTTGAGGGACTTTAATTAAATTTTCTGTGGTTTGGACTTTGAGTTTTATTGAACCATTGGTTTGGACTTATAGAGAAATTCAACTTGTCAGTTGGCTAGAAGAAGCAATAATTGTCAACTTCCCATCTAGTAGGTAGTGGAAAAACATTTTTTACTGCTAGAAGACACACCAAACTCTACAGTCAATATTTAAGACCTTTTGGAACACATTCCTTGCACAAAGCTGTTAGTTTTCGAAAAACATTAAAGAATATATCCAACTGTAAATGTTAATAATACTTGAAGGGTACCATATTTTCCAAATTAAATCTTAAAAAAATCAAACAAAAGCTTATTACGTCTATCGACGCAAGCGTTGGGCCGCCTCCACAAACTTTTGGCGGCTAACTATAACTCCGACTTGCAGTCGATTCCGACCTTCTTCACTGGAAAACTGGAAAATCCGTTCCGGAAAACTCCCGCCAATCTCGAAAACCGCTCGTTGGAATTAATCGCCGCTGTTATTAGTTGCTATTAAATTAAGATTAAGATGTGATAAGTGAAAAGCTGTATTTTTTCGCTCCCATCTTCATAATGGAACTTTTCCAGTTCGGGTTTGTTGATGATGAAGTGTGTTGAGTGGACTTTTTAAAGTTTTGTATTTGAGGAAAAAAAATTGTGTCGAGAAGCTTGTTTGATATGGGTGTTTTTTAAATGTAAGTTTTCACTGATAAATCTGTACTTTGAACATTTTTTTTTGGGGAATTGATAGGCGAGATATAAATATGATTTTGGAAAGCGAGAAGAAAACGAAATATTTCATTCTCATCGTAGTGACCATAATATTATTTTATCTTCTGGAAGTTCCTTGTGGCATTACTTATTCTTTATTCTCTTATTTTTTTGGGAATCAAACCACAATAATGTTTTTTATTTTTTATTTCGACGTTTCGGTAGTGTTCCAGCTACCGTTGTCAAGATTAACTAGTAATGAAATGATTTTTTGTTCCTACGAATGGACCTTAATAAAATTTGACAACAATGTTTTGTAGTCTTTTCTTCAAAATATTATTGATTGCCTAGTTGTCAAATGTTTTTCGTTGTGTCAGAAAGGGACCAAAAATTATCTCATCACTAGTTAATTTTGACAACGTCGAAATAAAAAATAAAAAACATTGTGGTTTCATTCCCAAAAAAAAAAAGAGAAAAAAAAATAATATTTCAATCCTGTCATGTATAAATACATATTCCCACAGAATTTTAATACCCTATATCTTTGTAATTAACTTCTTCCAAGGTTCATGCTCCCAAATTCATCAATCAACAAGATTTTCCTGTAATAAGGAATTGTCCTTCGAATATAAAAAGATCAGGCGTAACATGGATTTACTGAAATATAAAAATTTGGCGAATGCGCGAGATCCAAACCAAAGATTACAGAATAAAAATATAAGATGTTTCACTCGTTAGAATTTATCGCGTGAAGCACCGATGCCGCTGGTGACTGTCTGGTGACTTGGATGGTACAGAACGTCGCTACGTCCTTACTTGCATTTAATTTGGCATATTATACGGGACGTCGCCCGTAGAGCGCTGTTATTTTAGAACGGTGTTTATTGGTTGTTCGTGTTTTATATTTATGTTGAATAGATTTTTCAAATTTATTAATTAATTGTTGAAATAAGCAAAAAATCATATTAATATTTTTTTCTTTAATAGCAAAGCTTAAACACTAAATATTTTGTAATATTTGCTAATACAAAATTAAAGATTTATTTTTATAATAAGGATATTATATAAACAAGTACATTAAGCAAGAAAACGAAGAAATTCAATTCTATAGCTAACCAAAGTGGAATTGGTCAGTTCCTTTTGAACGAATTTACAAAATTTTCTTTTCATCATCCATGTAATCAATTTCCTTTCAAATATTATGCAAGTTTCTATACCAGAGTCCGTATATATTTTACTCTCAAATGTATATTGAAAGATTTGAAAGACAATAGATTAAATTTAACACATAAACCAAACTCCAAACTTGGTATTTTACAACATTTATAAATTTTTTTAATAAAGGTATCCTGCAGCTGCTTCTCTTTTTACTAATTTAACCTAGTCAATCCAAAAGATACGCGTTATTTAAAGATCTAAATTTAAGATTTAGAGGCTCTATTATTCTGGTGGCTAATGGATATATTTAATTGAATTTGTGATAAATATCTGCTAGATTATCAATAAGTATCACAAAGTTACTAAGATGCTGGATAAAAACTGTGAATTGATTCATTTTAAAAATTCAAGTTTTTTTTAATTACCTTTTCAAATTCATATCCCGAACATTTTTCGAAATAATTAACATTTAAAAATAAACCTTAGTGATAAAGAATCCTAAAATAAGCTATTCGAACTTATCTGGTATCTACCGATCTCGTTATTGACAACAAAAGCGAGTCGTAAACATATTTTATGAGAGCGGCGTCCGTTTGGGACAGCAACTTGAATCAAACCGCCCTGGAGTGAAACATCTTATATTTTTATTCTGTAATCTATGTCCAATCCCAACAATTTTTTTAAAATCTGGTGGATGCGAAAATTGTGAGTTCGCCATTTTTTTTTAAAATGGATTTTTTTCGAGCAACCTTCTAAATCTCATTGGGACCGTTTTTTCTACTGGGTAAATGTGGAGCTATGAATTTCCGTAAAATCCAAAACTCATATTAAACAGTTTAATATTATTTCCATTTTCTTTTGTATGAATGAGAAAGTGGTGTATACGTCATATCTTTCAGAAATTATTTCTTTGAACAATTCCACAGCACCCTACTTTACACACCAGCAGTTCTCGATTCCTCTGATTCAACCAAACTTATTCCAAAAACTCGAATTTTCACCGAATATTTTGTCGGTATGAATCTGCTGTATTATAAATAAACAATTAGTACATGATAATTAGGAAATACATTTATTCATGAAGTTTGATGAAAGAAGGTTCATTAAAAAAGCTTCACTTCATTAGAACGCATAAAAAAGTTTCATATATCATTCAATTGTAATTTGAAGCTTGTTTGACTTGAAATATATGAAGTTTTACCTGAGTGAGATGTTTTTTTTTTCAAAATTGATTGTTTGGGCTTATTCTCAACTCTAATCGAAGACATTTTTTGAGTCTAGAATGAATAATTCGAATTATGAAATGAAACAATTTGATTTGTTGAAATCTGCATTACCTATATTGAACTTGTTGTGACGTGTTTCCCTGACACAGTCGCTTTCTCAAACGAGTGGAGGTATAATGGTGGTGACGACTATTATTGACCGAGCGAAATAAGGTGCAAGGTTTATGTATGTCTTCAACACCATGGTGTATACAGGGTGATTCATAAGTAATGGGCCAAATTGTAAACCTACGTTCAGAAGGCCAAAATAATAATATTTTCATCAACAATAATGGGTCTTAGTCTGCTCCTTACTGAGGTACAGAATGTTAAAGCGAAAAAAATAAAATAGATTTTTGTTAATAGATCAGCTACTTTTCTACATAATGACTTGAAAATTGGGTATGAACTAGTTTTTGTAAGGGTAAACAAGAAGGTGTGAAAGAATTTGAGTTAACTCGTAAATGTCGCCACATGCGCCATATGAATTAGATGAAATCAGCTACAAATTTTTTATCGCTCATTATTTTACAACTTACTTATTTAATTTGGATAGCCCCATCATTTCTGTTGAAAAAAGCTATACTTCTTTGATCTTCAAAATATTAACGATTCTCGAGATATTTGAATTTTACTAATTCACTAAACTACATTTCACGGTGGTCGACGTAGCATTAATCTTTTAAGACACAAGCATGCCATGGAATGTTGACAGTGACAGTAACAACGTGTGTAGTAAAGCTTTGACGTTTAATGAAGAGCTCAAAACATTTTATTGTTAGGTAAACTGATTCACTCTTGTCCTAACATAAATAAAAATGCCGAGACATAATCACTTTTCAAACGAAGAAATGAGAGAGTGCGTTTACGCACAAGGACGTTTTTCTGGGCAAGCAGCATCCAGAAAATATCGTGAAATGTACTCTTACAGGAGGCAGCCAAACCGGAAGATATTTCAAAATATTTATAATCGATTGGGTGAAACAGGTTCATTTCGTCCAAAATATCATACAGGGCGTACTAAAATTATCACTCCGTAGCAAGAAGATGAAATTTTGGTAAGAATTGCGGAAAATTCTGAAATAAGCACTCGTCGATTGTCTACAGCTATTGGAATAAGCCAACCGTCCGTGATTAGAATTTTGCACAAGGAAAATTTATATCCCTATCATTTTACACCTGTGCAAAATTTACTTCCAAGAGATTATCGAGTCAGAGTTCAATTTTGTCAGTGACTAAAATGAAAATTGAATAATAATCCAACATTCCTAAATAACATTCTTTTCACGGATGAAGCAACCTCTACCAGACGCGGAGTTTTTAATTGGCGAAATAGTCATGCCTGGAAAACCGAAAACCCTCGTTTAAAAAAAGATAGACATTTCCAGCACGAGTTTAAAATAAATGTGTGTTGCGGTGTAATAGGCAATACATTACTGGGCCCAGTTGAATAACCTCCTAATTTAAATGGGGAGTCATATTTGAATTTTTAAGAAAATAACTTAGTCGACCTCTTGGGAGATCTAACATTACAACTAAGAAGACATAGGTGGTTCATGCAAGACGGTGCTCCTCCACATTTTTCACTTGCTGTGCGCGAACATCTGAATGAAACATTCCCTCACCGTTGGATTGGACGTGGTAGTGAATTTCAGTGGCCACCTCGCAGTCCCGAGTTTAATCCACTTGATTTTCATGTGTGGGGTTACATGAAATCAATGGTCTATGTTGAACCTATAAATATACGAGACGAGTTATGGAATAGAATTCAAGATGCAGCCAATTCAATACGAAATAATCCAGCTACATTTTTTAAGTCAGACAATCCTTAACCAAACGGTTGAATGCGTGTATAAATGCTGGTAGTGGCCATGTTGAAAACCTTTTGCAGTAGGTCATAATTAAGCTTAAATTTAATTTAACTAACTAACAACTTTAACAAGTAGGTTTTGATAAGAGTTGTAAGTGGTCCTAGTTCAAGTCTGTTCTAATGCTGTCTTCGTTTTATTAACTGGCGTTTTATCACGTAATTTTTGTATGGTTTCATTTTAATATTATTACCAATTATCAATTACGGTTAGGTAAATGTCAACATTTCATGGCATGCTTGTGTCTTAACAGATAAATGCTACGTCGACCACCGTGAAATGTAGTGTAGTGAATTAGTAAAATTCAAATATCTCGAAAATCGTTAATATTTTGAAGATCAAAGAAGTTTAGCTTTTTTCTACAGAAATAATGGGGCTATCCAAATTAAATAAGTAAGTGGTAAAATAATGAGCGATAAAAATTTTGTAGCTGATTTCATCTAATTCATATGGCGCATGTGGCGACATCTACGAGTCAACTCAAATCTCAGACATTCTTGTTCACCCTTACGAAAACTAGTTCATACCTAATTTTCAAGTCATTATGTAGAAAAGTAGCTGATCTATTAACAAAAATCTATTTTATTTTTTTCGCTTTAAAATACTGTACCTCAGTAAGGAGCAGACTAAGACCCATTGTTGTTGACGAAAATATTATTATTTTGGCCTTCTGAACGTAGATTTACAATTTGGCCCATTACTTATGAATCACCCTGTATAAAATTTTTTTCACCACTAGCCAAATTTAAGACAAAGATTGAAAATAATTCTCAAACTCGTTACGAGAAGCGTTTACTCCGTCGTCTGATTGAGAAGTACGCACTGTCAGTTTTCGATATATTATGAACGTACTCGTTATGTCATCAGTCATTTTTGGTTGAGCGCGAATTTTAAACTAATGGCATCTTTATTCAAATAATTTCATCTTGATAGGTAATTTTAAGCAGCAAATACAGTAGAAAAAATTGACCTTTACCCTGACGTCATACCTACTAACCTCGCGAAATCAATCAATGAGTCAAAAATGGCTACAATTACTTTGTCGTGTGCGTAAATACGTTGACTGCTTATTTATCTTGTTCAGCCACCGTCTAAGAAGTGAGGTTAAGTTGGAAATATTGAATGCAAAACAGGAAATTTTGTACTTAACGTAAAATAAAATTAACAAACTACAGGTTTTGAAAAAAACCGATTTTATAGAATTTATCTGAATGCAAATGATGGAACGATTTGAACAAAACTCGATGTATCAAAATAATGACAGTTGTCATAAGAGGTCAAAATAAATTCTTATGAATACAACCGATTAATCGTTTTTGGTGCTATCTCTTTTCAACATTTGGAAGTAATAATTAGAGTTACATAAGAACGTATGTCATTGCTTGAAAGACAAGTGTTCGTATATTGTATGATGTGTTTTTACTGTCAGTAGAAAAGGATGAGGTATATAAAGTTTGTGTTTACTACTGTTCATTGTTAGTGACGTCAGGGTAAAGGTCAATTTTTTTTACTGTATGTTAAAGACAATCTCCTGGGTATACAAAATTATGTTGCACAAGTTTTTGTTGAACTACCCTTCCTGGATTCTCAGAATATTTGAATTTGTCCATTATTGTCCTAGGTTAATAATAGAAAAAATTATCAACCACTAATAAAGAAATTCAACCTCTCAGTTGTCTAGAAGAAACAATAATTGTCAACTTCACAGATAGTAGTGGAAAAATTGTTCTATTTTATCATTTAGTACTGGCTAATTGGTTTTTGCCAAAGTCATCCAACTGAATGTTAGTATGGATCTACATCAAGTAAAAACCTCATCTATTCAATAAATATTTTATCAGAAATCGTATCATTGATTCGGTATTATTACTAGTCATTGTTTTTTTGATAAGCTGGTCTGCAAACCTTCATTATTTCCTTTGTGAGAATAAGCTGCTCCTGGCATTTTGAGAGCATTCTCCTGACCAGCCAACCGATTTTAAATCTCATTTCTAAATTTATTCTTTCTTGTTAAAAACATCTGTTTTTATCTGCTCCATTTAAATGTTTTTTTAATTCCTAAATGCTTGCAAGTTTCACTACAGATACGTCACTAACCTGAAGATGAATTTTCTGATTATATGTTTCATGACCATAATATATTAATTTATTTTTTTGTTACTTTTTAGTCTATAAGGTTCATGTCTATGGGGACTAGGGTTTCTTTGAGAATTATCCATTTTACATTTATTACAAGTAATTTTTTTCCATTGAAAACTCAGATCCGACGAGTTCTGAATGAGTCAGAAAAATAGAATAGTATATTATGCAATGAGCACAAAATGGCCATTCTGTTGCGAATTGCATACTAGGTATACTTTTTCTATTACAACATATAGTTCACGTTTAATAGATGCATACATTGCAAAAACTTTTGGAAGAAATAAACTGATAATACCTATCAGAATTGAAATATAAATTGGAGAAATATGTGAATATCTTCATTATTGCTATTTCTAATAGGTACACAGAAATAGAAGCCTATAAAAATGTATTTATGGAAAACAGCTATGAAATTACTCGTTACCTACTAAAGCTTTGACAGAAACGATCTGCTGATATCACAGAATACACCAGCGAAACAAGAAATGAAAGCCGGCGTAAATCCTTTGATGTTTTGGTGGCAAAATTCCGTGACCTTCAAACTGACGTTGACAAATAACGGATCAATTTACACTGAGAAAATTGTTCAAAAAATGTGAATTGAATGTTAACTACACGCAAAAAAGTGAAACCAAAGAATCTCAAATAATAATTGTTTATTTTTATGACTTGTTTAATTACTGAGATCAATTTATGAATTGCTGAAGTTAATTTAACAGCTTGCTTGCTACGCACGAATGGAAAAGTTACGCACGATGCCGCGTAGCGGCGAGTGCGTAATTCCGTGAGTGCGTAAAATGATTTACAACACGAGTTACGTACTATACTTTACCTACGACCTACTTATACTTGTTTTTTTTCATAATAAGCATAAGAAATAACAGTTACATAATTAGAGTTGCTTGGTAAACTCCATCTTTGTTACTCTATTTCCAATGAAAGAAGCACATTAAAGAACTAACGTTTAATCATTATTAATATATTGTTGATAATCGAAAGTCCATTTTCAATTATAATCAATACATATACTTAGCCCTTTGGGCTTTTCATAGTTAAACATGGCCGTATTGAATGTTTTCAAATAGTAAATTTTGAATAAAATGTGACGTCTATTGACAGTTGCTAAGATGCTGCTAGGAAAGCCGTGCGATTTACTTTACAGCTGTGCGTTTTTTTTACAGTGCGTAATAGACGTCATTACACTGATACCGAAACAAATTTTATCGTTCAAAACACACAATAATATATAATTAATCAAAAAGCTTACAATGCTTAAAATGGCGACTCTCAGACATGCGCACTCAGAAAATGAATTGTAAAATAGCACAAGCTTCGTTTCATCTTGCGATGTGTATTCTGTGCTGATATTTCATCAATTTGTCGCTGGACGTCATAATTTGACAAGCCGTAGTCGTCGTAATTTTAAAGTGAACCTAGACCTAACACGAAATATTCCATTCCGCATTTTTTGTTCTGTACAAAATGTGCTTGTTTATGATTGAAGTTACGGTTATAAAATGAACATTTATCGAGGTTGTCGTAGAAAAAAACATTTAAGGATCAAAAATAATGAAAACAGTTTTCTTTGTGAATGTTCCTATGTCTGCAATATAATTACCTTGTTTTGATTTCAAAAAATATGTTCTTAAATGGAGATGGAACTGAAAAAAGATCGATCTTTCGCCGACATAACAGAAAAAATTAATTTCGTTAGAAATACACAAGAAAGACACTTTCATGTAGTTAAAGAACGGATAGATGAAAGCAAATGACGTCAATTTACGTGAAACGTTTTCAAAATATTAAGCAATAGATTCATGAATATATTTAATAGAAGAAATTTTTTTTATATATATTTAAGAGAGTCAAAAATCGGTGGAATTGTTGAAATTCACAGCTTCTTGAATTATATAAGCTTCTTGAATATTATAAAAAGTTTACAGGATGTCACAAAAAGATTGGTTATGAATCTATTAACAAAAATACTCATGAAGCGTTAAAGTTAAGAAATTGAATTAAATTGTTACTCTTGAAATGTCAAATTAGCACATTTGATTACATTTTGTGCTGTTAAAAAGCTGATTTGCTAAAAGGATGTTGACCACCTTCAAAAAACACAAAAAGCAAGAGAAGAATACGTTTTCTACCCAAAATTGGAATACCCATTGATGTTTTTGACCCCAGATTAAGTGGTATAGCATATGACCAATATTTTTGTTACACCCTGTATATAGAATGTGGAAAAGTCGAATGAATGAATGGATTATTTCGGTAACTGTACATATTTATAGAAAATCTCGACTTAGACATGTTGAAAATTGTCAATAATTAATTTATTTCTCACTGTATAAGTACAACTTAGTCCTTTTTTTCAACTCTCTTCAACTCCTACTCGAAATTTTTTACCAAACCCAATCTAAAATTGTTAAACCTCCTTTTAAATCTTTTATCGGTCGGCTTGTCTTATGGTGAATAATGATGGATATCAATAGTCTGGATCTGAGTTTCAAAACAATGTATGTGTTAACTTTCAAAATTACCACAGGATAGAAACGAAGTTTTAAATAAATTGAGCCTTACCTTATTGGTACTCTAATCAGGGTGTGTCTCGGGAGTACGGACCTGCAAATATACACACAATTAGTATACTTACATAATAATTTTAAAGTGTTTTGGACTTATACTTTGCTAAATTTATATTTAAAAGTTTATCATAATTTATCATTCATTATTTCCTAAAAACTTGTTCTAAATACCTATAGGTAATATACAGGGTGTAGTTCCATGCCATCACTTAATAAGTGTTTTGATTGGGCTGTGATTATGTGGAACACGTTAATTAAACATAAAAAAGACATTAAGGGCAAAACTATTTGTATCTAGGTTGAAAAAAAAGTCTGATACATTGTTTACTGAGTTTCCATTTCCCAATGAAACATCGTCTATCACAATATTATGAATCGCTTAAGACTAAAATATATAAATCAAAACTTGAAATATAATATTTTATTCAAACCGATAGATATAAATCATTATTTGACATTCCGCAAACTGACTTGCATCTTTTACGCATAGTTTTTATGATTTGAATAGAAAGCAAATAAAAATATGTATAAAAAAATCGATCTTATAACAACGTAACTGTATCAAGAAAAGTAATTTGAAGGAAATATTCAGGTTTTCATTAACATTGCAAAGGTAAAATCTAGAGAATATGAAATTCCGGAAATTTGCCCATGTATAAGTATAATACAAAATAACAAGCATCTTACAAGAAAAAACAGACGAGATAGAAACAAATATTTATATATTTACGATAAAAAGACGATGACATTGCAAAACAAAATATTGTGATGCTGTGAGGTTGATGTAGTTTCTTTCCCCACTTAACGAAAACTATAAAAGTCAATGTGATGTTAGATTGACAGTTCTTGATAATCTCAATAATAGGTTTGTTGCACCTTCTGATTAGTACGTGATCGTTTGTGAACTTATTCGTGAACGTGTCCAGTTTTTGTTGGAACTCATTTTTATCAGTCCGTATGGAATTGTCGGAACTTGTTGGAACAAAAATTTTGATATGCGCATAATCGTGACGTTCATGTACGCATCATTTCGCTTAGTTGGAAGAAACCTAATAATGAATACAAATGGCGAACACTATTTTACTTACGTCCCCCCATTTCGGCATTCTTGTTTAAAATGGCTTAACAAAGATGTTACCATCTTTTAACATTTACTGTTCAGCTGCTTCGGCATTTTATTAACTATACACTGCAGATTTGCCTAGATAATTAGCTATGGAAATAAGTGTTTTTTTAATCTTGAAGAAACAATGAATTTAAAAGCACCAAAAAAACTTATAGTCAATAGTCAATATTAGACGATGATCGAATCTAAATCAACGTCAAAACAAACTGGGGAATTTTACCTGTTACCTGTGAATTGCCCTGGCTGTTGTTGATAAATCGTATTTACGGTTGGTGAATTAATATTTATTCTGATAAGCAGAAAAGTAACTAAAAATGACATCATCGTCTTTTTATCGTGAAAATCCTATATAAAGATGTATTCTGTGTTCTTTACACTATTGCATGTGATTAAACTATGGACCTACAAGAGAAAATATCTGGATAAGATGGAAAATTGAGGTGGTTTGTTTGCATTTCCAGTTGTAACATGTCTATTCCATGTTCGACTGACGACGCCTTTAGGCACATTTGAACACGTATAGCGGATTCTTGCTGGGATACACTTTCAAGTATCCATCGCACTAATTGCACCAGCTGCACTGTATGTAGGTATTAGCAAGAAGACTTATTGGTAGAAACAACAGTAATACAGTAATGTTTAACGTCCTGTATATTTTAAACAGTGGTGATAAAATTTTTCGTTAAAAATTTGTGTTTCTGTACCTTAAATCTTTGATTATTTTTTAGAGAAAGCTTTTAAAAGTTCAAATGAAGAGTATCCAGAGATATTGAAATATTCTATATGGGCGGTTAGATATAAACAATATTAACACGTAGGTATATTAAACTTATACTTTCAAAGCAATTTATATTGACTAGTGGAATTAAGGTCGATTATTACGATATAGATTAACGAATGCATTAAAGCTAAATCAATTGTATCCGTTTCTGGTAATTAATGGGCTTGGATAGCTGAATATTAGTATAGGACAATGGATATATGGATTTTGTTTACAATAATATAACGGAGGACGTCGACAGCCAGACATTCAAATTTGTATTGACGTTATTTTGGAACAAACCTTCGACATAAACTTCCCCAAAAGTATGTAACTATTCAACTTTATCGTAAAGATACATTTAGGGTTTTGCAAAATTGATGTTTTTCTTATATTTTGTCATGTGGATGGAGGTTTTTTCTTCCATGCTACAAACTCTGCATTTTTCTTCCTCCACTATTTTGAGCTTTTTCAGGTGCCCATTCAGGCGACAATGTCTCGTTAGGATCCCTGTTAAAACTCTTAACGCAGTTTTACTTTGACTTATGCATTCATTTGATCTCAACAGGTTGTAGTCACCCAGAAGGGTATTTGATTGTATAAGCCCCACTAGATCTTTCCAATGGTCAGATCTTCTCTTTTTCTCGGCTTTACCTATCAGAAAGGTATTTCAGTCCCCCTCTTTGCTAGTTCATCTGCTATTTCATTTCCTTCTATTCCAGTGTGTCCTAGAATCCATAATAAGGTGACTATATTGTTCTCGCCTTCCCAACTAGCAAAATGGAATTCTAAGAGGATTGAATTGTTGTATAATAGTCGAATAGCATTGTTTTAAGGACTTTTCATTTCTATTAAGCCTTTTGTTGCGATAATATTGTTTTTTAAAGAAAATTGTTGTATTCAATGATTCTATAGTGACTTTTACAATATATACTATAACGCATCATACGATCATTTCTTTTAAAATGATATAATACCTTATAAGCCAGTTTATACAATATCAAAAATATCATTTTATTAGACTTTTATAATATACCATATAACTAACAGCTACAACATTATAAAATAGTTATAAAGCTTGTTTTATTGAAGTTTTATAATGTTGTATAATAAATATTGTATGGCATTAAGTTGCGTTGCATTATAAAACAATTTTTAATTGTATAGTGCCTAATTATTCTTCGTTATAAAACAGTTATCGTATACCGTTCCATTTGACGATAAAATATTGTTTAAGGCATTTCTTTGGGATAAAATTGTTGCTTTATAAATCGCCATGTTTAAATAAGCAATTCTTGTACCGCTTTCGCCGCCATTATGAGCAATTGAGTTGGAAACATGAAACTATATTGAAAAATGTGACTTTCTCATTATTTAGAGAATTATATTGTGAAAGAATATCTATATGAAGTAATCAACTATTAGTCATAAAAAAAAGTATTTTAGGATATTCTATTTTATTATTTTTTTTAAGTATCTACTTGAAACTTAACCAGAATTGAAGCGCTTCATTTTCTTGCCAAATATATACCTATAATCTATCAGTAAAATTTGCGGCGCATCAAAATTTGTGCTATCAAACCATCCAAATGAATTTATAATTTTCACTATCGATGTCCGCCCAAGCGGCCCAAGTCGTTTTGATAAATCTCCATTACTACAAATGAAATTTATGATGCACGTTCAAGTTGAAATATAATTTGGTTCTAATATTCTTCACTAAAAAATGAAATTCTCTTATAAACTGCTAGATGACAAAATGTTTCCATTGTGCTCAAAATAACAGCATTATAGAAAAATATAATGCATTATACAACCATTTTGTAAGACCTCCATAGTGCCGCTTCAATCCCATTTTATAGATGTGACTACATGACACACTATTAAATCATTTTATAGTAGCTGTATAAATGATTATAAAACAGTCATATAAAAGTTGTATAAACTTTTAATAGAAATATTATACAACCAAACAGTTGTATAAAAATGGGCCCTTATGAGTTTTGGGTACAGAAAAACATGAACACATTCCAAAAAATAATTTTCCACTCATACTTTTTACGCTTCTTTTAGTATTTTTTAATTTTCCAACGTGAAATTTACTTTGTTCTTATCACAGTCATAATTTATTTAGCTACAGACTCATTTCCGTCATCTTGTACCAGTAAATCTTAATCAAATGACATGAATTTATTACTTTTGAAATAATCGCGTTATAATGAAAGCTGACGCGCTACGTTAATTATGAAAATTATGTCAAAAGTGATTACTGAGTTGATAACACTTTTTTGGTGAATATTTAAACTGAATTTTCAACTAGTAATTGGGAATAGTCTCAAAAATCGGGCACTATTTTGCGTAAGTTGACCCAATATATTGAGCTGTAGTGTCAAAATTAATGCAGCTAAGACACTTCACTTCTCAGTGCCATTTAAAATTAATTTAGTTTGAAGATTTCTCCTCTAATTTCTTCCTTGGGGTGTGTCATACTTTTTTCATAGGTTCCTTATTTTCTACACTCTTTTCCTTGTCTGTACCTTTCTCCAATCCTTTCTATTTTTGCTCGCGTAAGATTCATTCCTTTCTACTGAAAAATTTCCTTAACTACGTCCAAGTTTTCCTAGATCTAGCTCTGCCTCATTTTTCGTGCCTCTTAGCATCTGATATTAGCTTCGCTCATTTATTACATAGACTATACTTTAAGCAATTTTCTAACCTAAATTATCTCCGTTTTGTCTATTCTACTGACTCCCACAACTTTGCGTAGATATTTTAATACGATAAACTGAAACAACTACATTTCCAAGCCAAATTAATTTCTGTTAGGTGACAAAATTAACGAGCATACGGTTAACAATCATCGGTGAAGTTAAGAGTTCAAAGAAAGTCCTGACAACCGCACGCATACAGCTGACGAGCTTATAAATGGTTTCAGTTATACGTAAAGGGTTGGCAATTTGATATTAGTTCTCGTTTGTCATTAGGAAAGTATTTATGACAAGCTGTTAGCGTTCAATAATGTTATTGTTCGCTTGGCGTACTATATAGGAAAATATTCTAGAAGTAGAACATCAATTTTTGAACTGTCAAACTTTGTTATGATGGAAATTGGAGAGACAACCATTCACAAGTATTAAAAACTCGGAAAACATCTGCAGATAACATCAGACTAAATAAAGAATACCAATTCAAATAGAGGTTGACAGAGTTTATTGAACAAGGAACAAGGAACTCTCAACTAGGCTCTTAAAACTGGATGAAAAACAGTGGTGACTATAGACACTGTACCCTGAAGAAAAATCTACACAAAATGAAAAAATCAGTGAATTTATATGTAGATAATGTGAACTAAGTGATGGAAAACCTATTCACATACTTTGCTTCTAAGATAACTTACAAGGACTCAGACAGAAGAATTTTGGAGAAGAAATAAAAGGAAAAGGGATCGATTCCAACTATTGGTAGATTTGACCTACAACTTGATTTTTTTTCAACAAAAAAACGAAAAAATGTGGCTGTATGATGAATGAACAGCTGGTTTAAGTGATGATTCGTCAGATATTTATCAAATTCAAGAGCACAAAAGCTTTTTTCACTTATTTTTTAGTTATTCAAAAAAGTGGAATTGGATGTGGTAAATTCAAGAAGGTTCTAGAGTTGCGAAGGACTATATATACGCGGGTTTTTGAGTGAGTCGAACAGTTTTCAGTATACAGTGAATCGGTAAACAGTTTCAGTATACAGTGAGGGAACAGATAGTGAATTGGTGAATATAAATAGTGCAATATTTAAGTGTTAAAGATAAATTAGGACAATTTTATTATTATACAGAGTGGTCCACCAAAATCGACCATCCGAAGAAGACCATGTCAAAGAAGAAGGAATGAACCAAATCCGGTAGGATCCTGAGCCTGCCTTCGAAGAATGTATGGGCGCATATGGAGGTACCGGTGAACCTAGATTTGGAGTCACTACAGAGCAACGACAAGATTTGTTTACGCTGGTACACAACATCCCAGCCAATACCAAAAATGCACGAGATTTGGCATTCGTCTTTCAAAAGAAATTTGGACAATCAGAAAAACTTTCAGAACAGAGTCCAGCCCCTGGCAAAACACTGAGACTTAAACACAATTCACGACACAAATTCTATCTGGTAACAAAGAACGAATTTCAAGATCGAAATAACCAGACACTACGAAAATTAGATATTCTACAAAACAAAGCTTTGAGAGTCTGTATTGGAGCTATGAAATCTACTCCTATTGAACCTTTAAGAGCAGAAACTTCAGAACCTTCCCTACATCTACGCAGAACAATGATTTCAGAAAAAATTGTGATAAAATGCAAAACCAAAAAATCACCTATTATAGACAAACTATCTAGACTAAATTATTATGACTTAACAAACTCATATTGGGCACACAAAAACTCGCCTCCACTCTGTGAAGGTTTCAGAAACACTACAGATTTTGTTCCACCTCTAGTAAGCATGAACCTGGTTAGCTTTTTAAAAGATATTAAAGTGATTACTCCACAATACTCAGAAATAGATCACTTAAACAATATAATTGTCAGACAAATCATGGACACTTACAACGATTACACACCTATTTTCACAGATGCGTCTAAAAATATTCATGGCACAGGTGCATCTTTTATTATACCACCACTAGAGCAATGCAAATTTAAGCTGAATAAAACAACCTCTATTTTTTCTGCTGAAGCCTTTGCAATCTATAAAGCTTTAGAGTATGCGTCACAAATAAATAAAAAGAACATTATTATTTTTAGCAAAAATAAAAAACACAATTGCTAACTCTCCAAGTCAACACATATTTGTTTGGGTTAAAGCACACACGGGAATTAAGTATAACGAAGTAGCTGATCAATTGGCAAAAAGGAGCATATTCTCAGGAGAAGAAGTCAAGGTGGAAACTACTTTAGAGGAGCGAACAAATTTATCCAGAAGTAATATGTATAAAACTTGGTCAAACATATATCAACAGTACTGCATAACAAAACCTACTCGATACACTTTACTTGAGCCAAATCTAAAAGAAAATTATTATTGGTATGAGAATTATAATTACCCTAGAAAATATATCACAACTATATGCCGAATGAAATTTGGACACGCATGTTATCCCGCACACCTGCATAAAATCAAAATTCTGGAAAGTAACATATGCGAAGATTGTAACGAAATTTCCGACTTGGACCACATTTTTTTCAATTGTAGGAGATATGAGCAACAATCCAAAAAGCTATTACAAACCCTTAACCAGCTAAATGTTCCATGCCCTTTCAATATTATGTACCTGCTATCCACAAACAACAAAACTATATTTGACGCGTTGATACATTTTGTCTTCGAAGCTAAAATTAATCTGTAAATCTAGTCTCGTTACCTTTGTATAACTCACCTATTGTATATATACCTACCTATCCGAGGTCTACCTGTGATGTTTTATATAAAAACGCCCTGAACGACCCCTGGGCGAGAAGTGTGTAGTCCCCGTATTTTCCTCTTTGCTAGGTCATTAAATTACAAGTATGTGAATACTTACTATTACCCTTAGAAATATTAATTATATACCTAATTTTCTTTTGTCTGTGTTTTTTTTTTGTTTGTTTTCCCACAATCAATACACTATTTGCAGACCTTTAGTACACTCAGACTTAACTGACTTACTGCGCTATTCTTCATTACTTAAATAGTTTCTGGCTGCATGGGTACAGCCCTAAAGCCAAAAAAAAAAAAAAAAAAGATCGAAATACCTACCAGAATGTTTGGGAAGCGATACGAAGTCTTCGAGACCACGCGCTGGAATCCAACGTGAAGAAATTAGGGACGCACAAGATATATAGCAACCAGTAAAGTTGGATTGGCGAGTCATTAGCAATTTGAAGGAAGTGATCTTCGAAGATACCGGTGTCCATTTTTCAATCTGCAACTATACCCCACGTTATCAGTATCCGATGAAGACAGTGCCCTGATATTTCCATACGACCGAAAAGTGTAGGAATGAATCCAGTTAGAAACTTACTATGTTACGAACTCAGTGATTCAAAAGCAGGTCCTGTCGTGAACTATAAATTCTGGTGAATGCCACCTTTCTAGAAGAATCCATAACAAAGTAATATTCCCGACTGTTCTGGAAGTTCCGCAAACGCGGAGGTGGTAGATTTAAGAAGGTTCTAGAGTTGCGAAGGACTATATATACGCAAGTTTTTGAGTGAGTCGAACAGCTTTTCCAGTATACAGTGAATCGGTAAACAGTTTTAGTATACAGTGAGTGAACAGATTGTGAATATGAACAGTACAATATTTAAGTATAGAAGATAAATTACACCGAGTGTAGATAAACTAGTAGACATTAAGTTGTTTGTATATAAATTAAGTTTATTATAGTGTGTAAGTGTTTCTTAAATAAACCAATAGTAGTTAGCCATATAGTGAGCGTATAACTCCATCCCACGGTAGAAACTTTTAAATAAATAAGAGAAACATTACAATACAATATTTGTTTCGATACGTTTCGATTCTCCGTCATTTCCACATAAACATTTTATTTTCGGTATTATTAATCAGTGTTTTTTCAAACGTTAATGTCAATAAAATATATATGTATAATTAGTGAGAATATAGCACAACTTAATACCCTATATTTGATTGAATATAAACAACATTTTATATATTGGAAATAATATGGGTCGCTGGTTTTGAATCCGGCTCGAAGGTCCAACTTTATTTGTATTTAAGCACATGCAGTATACTTTCAGCAAATATTTAGAATGGAAATAACAGCAGAAGTAACAGTTTCTCGGATAAAATCTATTTATATAGTGACAAATAAATATATCCAGGTTAAAAGACCAAAAAAAATCTTGCAATCGATGACCCATTAATTGGAACGCTCAAAGCAGCCACGCTACCAACGCCAATTGCTCCTTCATAAATCAAGGGATTATCCATAACACACGTCATCGGTATTTATTTGGCAAATAAACTCCCTGTGGCTTATTTCAAACGCTATCAATCTTTTGATATGAGCTTGATACTGTCGTCCAGAAACAAAAAGATCGTTCGTGTCATTTTTTGGTGAAATATTTTCCGTTATGAAATTTCCTCGAAACGTTTCGGTCATGCAATAAATATACCAATTATTACTTGCAAATTACAGTGAGCCATGCGTCCTAGAGTGGAAAATTGTTAGAATTGGTTTTTGGAGACCAGCTACCAACTTCAATGCCGAAAAATTATTAATTCTCAACATCCATTGGCGTACTATACAATTTCTTATTTTTATTTCGAAAAAAGTACGTTTGTTATTGTCACAACTGTTAACAGTGCGAATATTAGAGCTCTCTATAACCGAAATTTCTCTTGGGTTTTCTTAGTTTATTTAAAAATTCGTAGGGCCAGTTCTTGATCGAACAAAATGAGAATAAAAGCAAAAGGAAATGTGTATATATCTTGTTTTTCAAAATTTACTTGTGATATATCAGCTGACCGTGGAATTGCCCTTTTTACGGTAAAATTCAAATTGATCAAAGCACAGTAAGTACTCTAGTTATAAAATGTCCCCTTTCCTCAAAGGCGAATTCATAAGCTTCTTGATGGAAAAAAACGCTGTCAGAAAGAAAAGGTTGCGTTGCATCATAAGAGTCTATAAATTTTTTATTCAAAGCAGTATTTTATTTATTCCTGTTCATTTCGTACTTAGGTAACTCCCTTCGTCGTTCTCATTCACTCTGCGAATTCAAAATGACACTCCCGTCTGATTGATACATTTCCTTTGATTCACCGTGACTTAAATTGGTCACAATCAAATGATGGCTTCTTAGTAACGCCGAAATATATTGATGGTTCGAAAACTAAACAAGGTTTTGAGTGCGAAGTATATTCCAAGTCTTCAGCTCTGTAGCTCAATTAAGGTTCAAACTAACCTGAATAGCATCTACACAGCTGCAGAAGTGCAAAAAATGTGCATTTATACAGACAGCAGACAAGCACTACTATCACTGAAGAAACCTCGTATAGGTTAAGTTCTATGTGTGGAGCCTTCTCGCCACCTACACCTGCGACCTTCGTTAGGTCTATTGTGGCCCTGGGGATTAAAATTCATCACACAAGTATGTGCTTCTGACGAAGTCCATGGTTGTATTTGGTGATACTGTTTTGAAGTCGTTTGGCTATAAGGTACTGAAACCGAATATATTATACCTTACCCTGCCCAAGTCTATGCCAAATTACAGAGCCGACGGTCCAAGGTATGAACCAAACTCATTTTCTTTAGGATCTGCTTATTGTTTGTACTCGAAGGGTAGTATATGAACGCATTCAAATGAGAGAGCCCCAGTATATCTGCCAAGTACATGTAGGTTCTCCTCTCCACCCAGGTAGCTATAGCTGATCTAGCACTACTTTCCGCAATGCTAAAAAATGGTTCAGGTCCGATAAATAGATAAATAGGCCTCCTCGCTGCCCTCTACTCCTCGATGCTTCGGCACACAGGTCAAGATGACTCTGTTTTTCTTGCCTAGTATTTCAAGGGATAGTAGACAGTTATATACCATCTTAAATTTCATCCTGTTCGAGCTCAAAGCTTTAAGAGCAGCCTGGCTATCTAACAGGATGTGTGTGTGTGCGGTAGCTTAATGTCCAGGCTGGCTGTGATTTCAATTCTGGGTTTCCTGCTGAAGACCATCGCCGATAAGTACTAGAGTGTCGTTATATGTTGGTTGGAGTGACAAACAACAATGTCGAGTATCTCCAAAGACATACTTGCAGTTTGCATAGCAAAACACCGAAGACATTACTGGATAGAAACTAAAGCCTGATGACATCGTAAAGCTGAGCTGAGCTAAAGTGGATTTTATTGTTACAAACCTTAGACAATTTATTTTGTGAATAATTGTATAAAGCTCAGTCAATTGTTGGGAGAGCAGAGAATAATAATTTCTATTTTATTGTCCTTGGGATATTATAACAATCCTGAAAATATTATCTCGAACCATATCTGACGAGCGTGTATGTTTTCGTTGTTCCGCTAAAATGAAAAGGTTAGTTTTTCATCGCCCAGAGAGGCAAAGGGCTGAAGTAAAACGATCACTAAAGCGGAAAATATCGCCCGACGATCCGATACTTGTGATCATCTCTCCATATAAACAAACCTACTCCCGATTAGCAGCTATCGATTGATGTAAACCCTTCTAATCCTCGTATTTTAGTAGTCACCAGTTATGTTTTATTAGTTGAAAGTGGGTGAAACAATTATTTATGTTATCACAGTTTGAAGTATGCCTATTTTCATTTTTATAATGATCAATATAATTAATTGGAGTTTTTGATCATTCCATATTAAACCCCGATAGGCGAACTCTCTGCGTGAGATAATCCTACAGTCTTAAACAGCAGAGAATTCCGTACAGAGCGGCCGCGTATCAGACCTAAGAGTGAAGAGAGTATGTGAGTTGCAAAAACAATAATTTAGCAGTACTTTTTGATGGTTAAGAAGTGTTTATTCACTCCTCTTCGGATATGGAGATGACAAACGAGAAGTAGATTACGGGTTGCTTTGAAAGACACTGTTTGGTAAAGTTATTTGGTTTCCAGATGATACGAAGTAGTCATTAGTAGTGAAAGGATGAAGTGCAGCTGCAGATCTACTATGCAAAGATAGGTAAATTGTTAGTAGGTATGGGTTAAATGGGTGTACAGACGACGTCAACTGCAGATTCTGTCACCTGAAGGAATAGATTACAGAGCACATTCTTTGTCAGTGTGAATGCTTCTTGTACATAAGGAGTTCAATCTTGAAGGAGATTGCCTAGAGTCGTGCTGGAGAATATAATCAAGATACAGATGACCACACCACATCAGGAAAGTTCTCCTTACTTTGATCTTGGAAATTCATAAGAACTTTGAATTTCTTACTATATTTTGCCCATACCTAGGTTTGTGTTTAATAAACCTCACAGACCCAGTGACACCTACGGCCTGACGAATTCGACAATTGCGGAACTAACCAAACGTTAAACCAATGCTCAATCCCTCAAGAGATGGAATCAAAGGATGCAGTCTTGTCAGGATCACCCTGGGCGACCCTGGGAAGCTGGCGTCGAAAAAATATTTGACGATGACCAGGAAAAACTTACGTTTAATAGTGGGATCTCTTACTGGCCACTTTCAACTAAGGAAATACCTCCATACTATGGGGCTAGTGGACACACCTCTATGCAGGATGGGTGAACAGGAAGATGAAACTGCCAGGCATGTCTCATGTGAGTGTCCGGGGTTATCGTCAATAGTGTCTGTTCGGTGAGTCTTGGCCTACACCTGCCGATATAAAGGAGATGTCTCCTAGTAATCTGTCTACCTAAGTGGGAAGGGCAGGATGGACGATGACCTAGGAGGACAGCTCCTCAAAAGGATGTACAATGGGTCACATGTCGCCTAAGTGCTATGCAGTTTTTTTTGTTGATTTGTCAGCAAATTTTGAAACAATCTGTCTCTTGTTTACATCGATTTATTCCATTTATAGACTAAGACCAAATTTTTTGGCTGTATCTTGATATTCCTTCAGTTTTTGATCTGCTCCATGTCGTATATATATCGCATATAAATGCGTTTAATGACGTAACTTGTTGCCTTCACATAATTTCCAAACCACGGGTCTGTAATGTTTTGTTAACCGAATTGAATCTTTCTAAATTTTCTTCCCAAAATATAATTGAAATGGCAGTTTCGAGTTTTGTCAATTTCATTGTCACTAAATGTCTGAAGAATATTCATGATTATAAATTTGATGTTATCTCGGGTTTATTTTTTATTTGTATTTTTTACTGATTAATGTTTATTTATCTCATTACTCGGGGCCCCTGAAACTTGAGCCCATACATAGATCCAGCCCTGTTCCTACATAGTTTTATTACATCTTCACTATTTTTCTAACAGTATTTCCAAAAAATTTGATGGACTACGCAACTGGTAACGTTTTTTTTCTTCGTTGGTTTGTGACGTATATAGAGGATAACTAACCAGATTTATGGCCAATAAATACTGTTTATCGCAAGACACTTTGGTAGGTCACAAGCTGCTGCTATTTAGCCGTTCAGTTCATAAAAAAAGTCTTGTAAGTGCCCATTAAAGAGAAAAACATACAAAAAGAGTAAAAACGAAACAAATCTTGCCGTATTCCAAATTTATAGCACTTAATTGGGGTACACTGGAAAATTGACAAAGTACAATTGGATCTCGTTATACATTTTTCGAGAGATTTGTGCCATCTAGTAGTAGAAGGTGTAACTCACCTTAGAAAAAATGCGCTAATCAAAGTATACAATAGATTAGTTCAGCGTTTATATCCTGGTGATCCAGTTAGAAGGATCGCTTTATACAATTGGTACCAGGACCAGTGTCAAGTGAATAAGAATTGGACACGAAATGTGATGTAAAGTAGACAAACGATAGCGATAAGGATTCTAATGCACACAACATTGGTCATTGCATGAGGAAAATGAACACATAACTTTTGATCGTCAGCAACAAAGAAGGTTTGATTTTGAGGGATTCCTATACCATATTTCGTATTATTCAGGCAGGATTTACTGACAAAAAATATTTAGGAATTTTGGAAGAACTTTCATGACAAGTGAAGGATGATGTGATGCCTGATAACCGTAATTCGATATATTTGTATCTGTAAGTAGGGAGGGTGACTGTAAGCTCACAGAACTTAGGGCCACATGTGACCCATTGCACATCCTACCGAGGAGTTGTCCTCCTAGGTCATCGTCCATCCTGTCCTTCTCAGGAAGGTGGACAAGTCACTAGGAGACATCTCCTTTATATCGGCAGGTGTAGGCCAAGACTCACCGAACACACACTCCCTTATTCACGATAACTCCGGACTCTTGCATAAGACATGCCTGACAGTATCATCTTCCTGTTGACACATCCTGCATAGAGGTGTGTCCACTAGCCCCATAGTATGAAGGTGTTTCCTTAGTTGACAGTGGCCAGTCAGAAATCCTACTGTTAAACGTAGGATTTCCAGGGTCGCCCAGGGTGATTCTATAAGATTGCATCCTTTGATTCCATCCCATCTCTTAACGGATTGAGCATGGGTGTAACGTTTGGCTTGTTCCGCAATTGTCGAAGTCGTTAGGCCGAAGGTGTCACTGGGTCCTAAAATGTTTAGTCCAGCCGGTATCCTGGCTTAAGAATCGTCAATGCGATTACCTTTACTCCTGTCGTGCCCTTTAACCCACCTTAGGACAATATTGTTATTTTGTGAGGATCTTGGTGGCACTCTAGTACTAGCCCCGATATAACACATTGTCTGTTCAAGGCTAATAGGACTTGTCTACTGTCAGTGCCGATTGTGATGTTGTTTTTGCCAGAAATTCCGTTTTCAGCTCCGTTTGAACCACGCTGGTATTTTTTTTTTCACATAACCCTCAGGCTTCTTTCGTTTTCGAGCCATCTATATATAATTATATTACTGGTTTCAGTAGTCTAAGTTAAAATTTGATATATTTCACTGATCTGAAATTGACGTTATATATGTTTATTCTTATTCAAAAATTATATAATGTAATATAAAAATTATCCTGTTTTTATTTGTCAGTTTATTTTTAGGGATGAGTTGTAAACGTAGCCCGATCCCTATAATGTTTCGTTTAAAACGTTTGACATGCTGGCAGACGATCTACGTGATTTTAGTTGAAATGGGTTTATAACAGTCACTAAATGTGGTTCGTGGTGTCCCTAATAATTGAGTTTTGTGATAACATCAACTTTTAGTCACGTTACATCCTCTAAATGTAGCTTTGAGTAAGTAGAGACATAACTATTTCAGAAAATACAGTGATAATAACAGTCGTTGATTATAATGTGAGGATTACCTTGTCGCTTACTTCAGTTTATTTATTTACCCAATCACTTTGTAGCTAAATTTAATCAAAATTATGACAAAATGTGATTCAAATATGGAATATATCGTCCCTATTTAATAAAAGAAATATATTTCACAGGAAAGTAACAGAACTGGCAACATCGCTCACAAATATTCGTCCGTATTCATTCTGATGCATGAACTAATTATTAGCGGCGTTGCTGGAAAGTAAATATCGTTTTGGAAGTTATGGTAGTTAAAACATTTTGTAGTAGTATTTGTCTAACTTTTTCCAAAAAATAATACAAAGTTCGAGGTTTGTTTTAAGTATTGATTAGGCTGCAGCTGAAACCTTTTACCTCTTTACCTCTTAGAAATCAGACAACCTGGGACATGCCACAAGACGGTATGATGAAAAAGTATAACTATTCAAAGAAGAAATTCGTTACGGAGTTAAGCAACAAAAAGGAATGGGATCCAAATACCATTACCAGACTTGGAAAGAATGACATTCAATGGTACACAGACGGCTAGAAAGCAATAGAGGGAACTGGGATAGGAGTGTTCGGGCCAGGAACTAAACACTCTGAAAGCTTGGGAAAAACCCCAAGTATCTTTCAAGCGTGAATCCATGCCATAAGAAAGTGCGCCCAGTTCAATATTGATAAAGGATACAGAAGACAAGGGAATATCATAGTGTCGGATAGTCAAGAAGCCATTAAAGCAATGAGCTCTTGTGTAATCAGTTCCAAATTGTGTGGGAATGCCTAGACAAAATCAATTAACTAGGCGAGAACAATATAGTCACCTTACTATGGATTCCAGGACACACTGGAATAGTAGGAAATGAAATAGAAGATGAAAGAGCAAAGAGGGGACTGAAATACTTTTCTGGGGGCATCAACCCTTTTGCGGAATCAGCCCCAATGTAATGTTGTGAGAAATAGGTAAAGCCGAGAAAAAAAGAAGATCTGACCATTGGAAAGATCTAGTAGGGCTTATACAATCACAGTTTATTCTGGGTGACTACAACCTGCTAAGATCAAATGGCTGCATAAGTCAAAGTAAAACTGCGCTAAGACTTTTAACGGGACTAAACTAAAGGGACATTGTTGCCCGAATAGGCACCTGAAAAGGCTCAAAATAGTGTAGGAAGAAGAATGCATATTTTGTGGCATGGGAGAAGAAACCTCCGTCCACATACTTTCTAACTGCACGGCACTTCAGAATCCTAGAGCACAGCACCTGGTAGATTACTGGATATAGAAGAGGAACATTTACATAAGTTGAAGCCTGCAGACATCATAAAATTCCTCCGGGAAATAGGACTAAGGGAGCTGCTGGTTTTTGAGACTCCTTTAAGGAAATAAGTAGAAGTAAGGGTGCACAATAGATCTTTCAGGTCTCGGCGAATGTCACCCCAAAATACATAGGTACATACATACAAGGTGCTAATGTGGCTTAAATAGTACATTGTGAGCTTTAGCAGCAGTTTTTCGCCCGAATATAACAAAAACTTTGACATCTTATATGTAGCTGAGGAATATGGAGTTTAACAGGGCAACAAAACAGAAAAACACAGAGGACAGCGCTGAGATATTTGAGATGAGGTAACAAAAAGAATAGATGAAGAAAAAACCTAGGAATACAATCAACTTTGGACTTAATAAAAGAAATACAACTGTAATGGTGGGGACATTATGAAGTGATGGAAGAAAATATTGGAGAGAATGAAAAAGAAGCAGACCAAGACAACTTTGGAATGTACTATTTGCTGGATTACTAGATAACAGAGGAAGAAACTGGAAAGAAGCAAAGGAAAAGGATAATCTGGCACACACTTTTCAACACCCGGTGGTAGAGTGGCTTTAAGTTTGACAAGGAAATTGCAATGATTAACTTAGGTGCGGAAATAAAACTGCACTTATTTCCTACGTTTGAAAATAAATGCCATTTTCCACTAATAACAGGAACAGAAATTCTTTCCAATGGATATTTAAAACCTACCAATAAAATGACTTTTCAATAAACATGCCGCTACAATTTTGATATAAAAATTAATGGGCTTTTTCCACTTTGATTTATTAAACTGTTTACGAGAGTTCGGAAATTTTAAATATTGGTTGTGATTGAATCTTTGCCTATAAGATTATGAAGTGGATGTAGTAACTTTCTTATAAATATCTCAGTATGGAATTATTGAATTTCAATACTATCGAAGTAGAATTGTATTTTGAACGGACAAGGTAACAATTTTTAGTGCCCATTTGCAATCATTGCAGACAATAAAATTTGGATATTCGATGAAATGTAGAAGAGTTTCGAATATAAAAACTACATTGTGGTGAATTTGAGAAGAAAATTTAAAGCTATTCTCAAGCGAGCACTCGTTTTTCGATAAAAATATTCTAATGACGACTATCCATACTAGTTTTATTAGATAGAACTAAGATGTTTAATGCAAAGTAAGGCGTTTGAATGAAATTTTATCTAAAATTAAGATCCTATAAAGAGGACGTGAGTAATTTCGAAAATCCTTAAATACAAAAACTCCAGATTATCGATCAGTTAATTTTTAATTTCAAAGTTTGACGATAATCAAAACTTTAGATAGATCCGCAATTAATTAGTGCTAAATAAAGTTTTAAACTTCCTCAAAATTAAGGCTACAAGGTTTGTACGTATTTCCAGGACAAAGAGAAGGAAAGAATTTAATTTAAAAATCACAAACACTTTGTCTACATTATATTTTGTTCGTTATCCTGTCATTTTCCATTAATGTCGTCCCTGCTAATAAGGATTATTCATGAATAAATCGTTGCATTCCATTTTTCCCACGACCTACTTTCGGCTGCTCTTATTTTGAGAAACATAATGGGTACTGTCGATACATAAATTTTATTTATAAATTGGACATTTTTATATAGGATTTTCACGATAAGAAGACGATGATGTCATTTTTAGTTATAAATATTAATTTGCCAACCGTAAATACAATTTATCCTCAACGGTTTGGCAAAACTTCAAGACATTGTCAGATCGACTGGTAAAATTCCCCAGTTTGTTTTGACGTTTATTGACATTCGATCATCGTCTAAAATTTACAAGTTTTCTTGGTGCTTTTAAATTCATTGTTTCTTCAAGATTAAAAAAACAGTATGTAGTTAATAAAATGCCGAAGAAGCTGAACAGTAAATATCAAGAGATGGTAGCATCTTTGTTAAGCTATTTTGAACAAGAATACCGAAATGGGAGTCCGCTTCTCGGCTTACTGCTGTAAGATACGTAAGTAATAGTATTCGCCATTTGCATTCATTATTATTAATATTATTGTTACATATTAAAATGTAAATGATTGAATGAATGTTAGGTTACGTTAATTAATCTTGATATAGTATCAATCTAACATCAGATTGACTTTTCTAGTTTTCGTTAAGTGAAGAAAAAAACTACAGCTTGGAAACATCACAATATTTTGTTTTGCAACGTCATCGTCTTTTTATCGTCAATAAACAATATATTCTTCAACAAATGCCAAAGAAAAAAAAATGAAACAAAACATGTTAGGTATTAATAGAATACTGTCAAATTTTGAGCTGCTAACAAGGACTATCATTAGATACCAAACAGCTGACAGCAGATCAGTAATAGCCAATCATTAGCCTTGAATATCGGTTAGAGCTTAAGAGTATAAGGAAAGTGGAGTAAGAACATAGGAATGGAAAATCGCCTTAAAAAATATCGAAAAATGTGATTGTTTGGAGGTAATATGAATATAAATCAAGTTAGACTAGTCGAATTGTTAATTTGGGTTTTGAGATTTATTTGAAAATGTAAACAAATTATTAACAATCAGTAAAAAAAAGATAGTTGCAGAATTCATTTTTTGATTTTTCCAATTTTGAGCATGTTTCTAAATAGGGACTGTATTATTTTATTATTTCACAAGAAAGTATAACTCACGACGAAAAAATGGCGACATGAATGAATCTCTACGACAATTTTCCAAAGGAGAATTTTAATTTGAAAAATATTTTCTTGGGTCGTGAAACGTGATTATCTCGGAAGTCTCTTGATATTTTTATCTGAAAAAATTTGTGGATTTTTCGGACATAAGATGGTATACTTTCACTAAGTATTGTCATATATAATACCACGAGAGTGAAAATTTTGTTGGCAAAATTTTTCGATTGTCATGAAAGTTTGTTGCTTGGCGATTTTGCGAATGACATTCTTAACAAAACCACGAGCTGTCAGGCGAGTGGTTTTGGATTAAATGTCATGAGCAAAATTACCTAAAAGCAACAAACTTGAATACGACAAATTACCTTACAAAATTTTTAATTGAATGGTATTTGACATGACTATTTCACGAGAGAAAAACTAAAAAATCATATGTTCAAACGTTCCATTCATTGCAAACTTCAATTATACAAAGACAAAAAAATAATAACATTATGAAAAAAAAATTAATTATTTATGTAAAAAGTACAATTATTATAATTTTACGTTGTAGCATTATTTTGGGGATTTAAGTTAGAAACTGAGGATTCCTTTTCTTTATTTTTATTTTCTAGAAGGTTTTCTATAAGTTGGAGATGGTGTTCTTCATTTAATTGTAAATATGGTTTCAAAGAATGGGCAGAAGAATGTCCTGTAAGCTTAATTACTTCTTGTTCACCAACTCCTTCTATTGCTAATGCAGATATTGCAGAAGCTCTATGTGAATGATTGGTTATTTTTATTTTTTTCGTGTCTATACCAATTAATTCTGCCGATATTTTCGTCCACTTTGAAATTGTATTAATTCCAATGGTGAATTTTTGTACCATATTCCTTTCTCCCAATTTGGATGTACTGTGAAAAATAATCTTGTTGCTGTTAGATAAAGATTGGATTCTCTTTTTTCAATAATTTTCAAAAATAAACGAACGGGACACAAATTGTTGTTAGCATTATTTCTTACCAGCCACTTACTGCCAGATAAAGCTTTTGATCCTTCTTGTGTCGTTTTGGAAAATATTGGATTATATTCTACCCTGCCAGTTAATTTTTTTAAAGTAATTTATATCACAATTAGCAGCTTCATTTCCACGTCATGCTAATTCGAACGAACATAAATGAAAAAACTTTTTTTGTAACCCATCAGGATTATCTTCAGAATAGCTTTCTACCATTTCCATTAATTCTTCTTTGGTGAACGCGTTAGAACTTCTTTTTCTGGTTTCAGGTTCAGCCTGAAGCTTTTTACGTTTCGTATCCCTGGCCAATCTAGCAAATTTATAGGTAATATCTTTAAATGGATCAATTTTGATGTTCAATTTTAGAAAATATTTTTCCTGAACCATTTGAGCAGTCGTATTTTACAAAGTGTTTTCACACTAGCTTCAGTATAATCAGTTCCATCTCTTTATTTCATGTTAAAACCACAATCTTCAAGAATTTTTGCTATAACTTGTTCGGAAGTATCCTTTTCTAACGTATAATTACGTGCGTTCAGAAACATTCTAAACTGTTCCCACGCAGACTTTTTTGTCTTCATTGTATTTCGCGGTATACTTTGCTTAATTGTACTCTCTATTTCATCTATTGAATTATTTCTAAATCTTGTATTATTCATGTTAATAATACTTATTTAAATTTTTGAAACAGTTTCAATAATTTTTATACAGTTAAATAAATAAATAAACAACTTAGTTTCCTTAGAAACCACTAACAAAGATTTTATATTGAATTTTATCACTGAGTGATAGAATTTTATACATAGATTTGATATATTAAACGTCAAAAAATTGCCGCGACAAGACAAAAAATTGCCAGTTCAAAACCTTCAACTTTTGTCAGTTATCAATTTACTCTAGTGAAATAGTCAACAGTAAAAACACAAGAGCTTTTTTTTTTATCGGATAAATTTCTCTTATCAACGAAACAGTTTTGCCAATCACTAATTTTACGAGAAAAACTGACATGATAAAATCGCGACACCGAAGGTGGAGCGATTTTATTTAATGTCAATTTTTCGAGCAAATTTAGTGATTGGCAAAACTTTGAGTTAAAGAGAAATTTATCCGATAAAAGAAAAGCTCGAGTGTTTTTTGGCAGGATAAATAGTTAACGACAGAATATATGGATGAACAACAACAATAATTATCTTTATTAACCAAACTTGCCACTCATTGTCATTGTGTAAAAGTGACGTCCGCTTACTAGATATTGAGGAAGAGGAGTTTTTATCGCGATAAAAAAGGATGCACCTTTTTTATCGTTGTCAAAGTGACAATAACATTTCCAGGTATATGACATTTTAACATTGGAGTTAATTTATCAAAATAAAATTATTGTGTAAATGAAAAATAAAATCAATTATAAAAAAGTTGTAGCCCTTTTTATGATCTACAACTTTTCTGTTGTACACTTTCCTTTCCGACGTCAACTTTCGCCGGAGATCGCAATAATCCAGAATTCCACCCCTTCTCACCCCCCAAATATATCTGGAAACACCCTTGCTCACGCATTTATTTTTTTTACGTTTATTATACGCATATTTACCATTTCAAACTGTTCCCATCCTGTTAACAAATTTCTCTTTGTAAAAGTGTTATTGGGCTGTACTAAGTTGTTAAAAAATAGTTTCAAAAGTAAGTTTTTTCAATACAAATATTTACAGTTGAGTTGTTAGGTTAGGTTAGGTTGGACCGCTTTTAGTGGCGAAAGCTATTATTCCCAAGAGTTAACAAGTTTTGCTTTTTAATTTAAACAGTTTCAAAAAAAACAGTGACAAAAATTAAATTCCCTAACAATTTCATATCGAAAGAACGCTGAAAGTTTTTCGATTCTTTGAATTCTCTCGAGATCCTGTTCAGTATTATACGAAACTGGGAAGTTGTTTTGATAAGGAATTAGCTTTATAAGAAATAGGAGTTGGAAGCTTTTCCGGGAACTTAGTGCGGCGAAGGATAACAGATGGCGGTGTTATTGTATGGGTTTTAATTTTTATGAATTATATTTGGAAAATGATTAAACAAAGTATGGTAAATAACAATTTATAGTTATAACCTGTTTTACAGTCTGTTTAAAGCATACATTCACATTTCCTGTCCAAAAAGACACGTCACATCAAAACTACTACAAGATATTATATAAGTTGTATATATGCAGACATTTAAAGCACTTTCTTGTATAATATAATTGTCATCTTTTACTTCACATAATATGATGATTAATGTACTGAAATTCAAGTTGGTATTATACAATTTTGGAGATTACTTAGAGAGATATTTGGAACGAAAATTCATTCATTTCGATGGAAAATTCCATACCGGCACAAAATGCTTTTAGTTGGAAGGGAATATATTTCTTCTGTGCGCTTAAATGTCATTGAACTCATCCTTAATGACTGGATTTATTTTAATGAAATTGTGTGTCTTCAGGTGGATTTGAGAATGGCTTAGATTTACTATTGGTCCCGGTAGGTGGCGCTGCAATCGGTTTCATACTGAACTTCTCCTAAACGGTTTTTCCGATTTTAATGGAATGTTTTGTGTGTTTGAGTGAGTAATTTTATGGTTTAGATTCATTATTGGTCACGGTAGGTGGAGCTGCAATCGTTTTCAAACTGAAGTTCTCCTAAAGCTGCTCCGATTTGATTGATATGTACTGTGTGTGTTTGAGTAAAAATCGGGTTTGCCTAAGAAATTGGAAGAAAATTCAGGAAAGTGGATTTTTCGGAAAAGATATTCCTTCTATAGTCAAATACAGTCTTATCGTGCGGGTCATACGATTCAACAAAGACATACTCACCGTTTTGTTTTCTTTTATTGCGTTTAATCATAACTTCCAAATAAAATCCGTGAGATGAATAAGACAGACTTATGCAATTTTGACGGGAGAAAATAGTATATGATTAAACGAGCAATTTATGATAGCCATAATTCACGATGGGTGACGTTTGCGTCACGAGCCGCAGGCGAGGGGCGCAAGTCACCTAAGTGAATTATGGCCATAAATTGCGAGTAGAATACTATACTTTGTCCACGACACTTAATTTATTTATTAATAAATAAAAGTCAGTAGCGATTTGGCATATTACTAACCTCAAAATGTTGTGGCAGCTACTTCAAATAATTTGACATATATAGAGTTGGGCGATACTGTAGAAAGTATCAATACAACGTACCGTTATAAATATATTGTTTTAAAATACTTAATATTAAAAAATATTGTTATGAAAAGTATCAATACTAAAAATTACAATATTTTATAGATACGATATATGTCAGAAACAAATTTTCTGAACAAAATACACAGATTTAATAGTTTATTCCATATTGTACCCCCATCTCTAGTCGTGAATTATGAACCATAATACACTACAGTGTATTATGAACCATAATTCACGACAGTTGATATATGGGTACCATATACCTTTAGTTAGGAGGTAAAATATTGACTTATTATTAGGTGGTCGTGGACAAATGATATTTATTTAGTTTTCAGCGATTCTAAAAAGTCTTTCACCAGCGAAGTTTTTATTTAAATTTCAGATATGTCACTTTGACATGACAATATGGATAATCAGAAGCAATTTTCCGGTATTTTGCATTCTCAAGCAAAAAAATGGTACTTAATCTGATAGATTATTTCGAGAATGAATGAAAAAGTGAAAATACGTCAACCAGTGTGCAAGAAACATCAACCATCATTATTTTCTCCGGCTATCAGAAAATTAACGGTACTATCTGACTTTTCCACCCAAAATATGTAATATTTTTTGATAAAAATGAAAAATTGTCAAAAATTTGCATAATATGACAAGAAGTTAGCACAGGACAACGTCATCAAATATTTTTAAGAGCCAACGGTGATTGAGCAATATTTTGAACATAATGTCGGTCCTAAATTGAAGATAAATTCTACGGATCTGTACCAATAAAAACATAAAAAAACAGTCTTAATAACAATGGTAAATTGAAATTAGGGTAAACAGAATATAAAACATGAAATATATCTACTAGAAATTCAAATTATACTAAAATCCTCCCAGTTTACTCTTGTTTTCAAACAACCTTTGGAAGCATCTAAAACAAAAAAAAACGGTTCATTCCAAAGGGTGAAAACCGGGAGAATTCAATTCAATTTTTCATCGAGAAAATTATATGGTAAATAATGCAGGCCTTTTAATCACCTCATTTCCATCCGACTTATTTCAGTCAGCTTATTCAAATTCCGCAATATTAATGAAAGTTTTTGAATAAATTGACTCCATAAAATATCAATTACTATTTTTAGTTGTTTAATTCAAAATATGCAGTTTGTAGCATACAAACACTATTGTAGAATTTCTTATTTTGACCAATGTGAACAAAACATCCTTTTCAATCATTTTATTTGAGCTCAAACAACGAAAAACGCACTGGCTCTACCTGGTCCTTATCCTCTTCGCAATAATAGTAGATACATTTATTATTTTATTAAAATCACAGTTGAAGTAGCACAGGCTCAAGTCCCTCGATGACATAAGAGTTTTAAACTTTCGTAATATTATCTTCTTTCTCCAACATCACTGTCGTCAGAAAGATCAAATTCAGCTTTACTTTGATCGTTTCTATCATTGTGCGTTAAATTGTTCATTAAGTACGAAATTTTAGTAACTCGAAAAAATAGAGCTACGCTTCTCAAGAATTACGATATTAACTGGATCTAGCAATTACACAAACTAAAGTGCTTCTTGTTTTTCTGTGCGTAGCCAGGAGTTGTCTCATTGCGTATCTGAAGTTTAAGTAGGTACCAAGATGAGAAAATCACACAATTCCTTAACAAGAAAGGGATTGCGTTGGCCATATTTCTTGGCATTGAAGGAGCATTTGACAATGCACTACCGACCTCCACTGAAAAGGGCATCAAACCAACCATTACCGGTTGGATATATGCCATGCTCACAAATAGGACAGCCACTACATCTCTTCAGGACGAGACCATCAGCTTTAAGGTTTCCAGGGGCTGCCCACAAGGCGGAGTACTATCTCTTCCACTGTGGTCACTCTGGATGGATAACTTGCTTAGCGCTCTCAAAAGAGGAGGGGTAGAGCTGCAAGCGTATGCAGAGGACCTTGTCATCTTGGCAAGGACCAAGTCAGGAAGGTAGCATATAATATCATCCAAAAGACGCTGGACGATGTCCATAGTTGGTGTCAGAGGGAACATATGTCTGTTAACCCTGGCAAAACTGTAATAGTTCCCTTCACTAGGAATGGGAAGTTGGAGGATCTCCCACCACTTTCCTACAACGGTGAGGTTTTCCCATTTGCAGCGGAAGTAAAATATTTGGGGATTATCCTAGATATGAAACTTACTTGGAACGCTCATTCATAAGGCAAGACTATCCTTGCGGACATGTCGCAGGATCTGTGGAAAATCTTGGGGCTTGGGACCCAAACAAATCTATCGGATATATGTGATGATCGTTAGACCAATGATTACATATGGAGCTATTGCCTGGTGGAAAAAAAGCTTAACAGTGAACGTCCCAAGCAAAGCTCTCGGGTTTACAGAGACGGGCTTGTCCGGCAATTACTGGAGCTATCAGCTCCACACCGTCAGCAGCCATGGAAATCCTTCTGGACCTACCTCCTCTCCATATATTTTTGAGGCTAGATGGACAGCATACAGAATTGTGCATATTTCCAAATGCACCACCAAATAAGGCATATACAGAACGAAGCAGAAAGCTAGAGGACACTGAAAGTCACAATATTGTGGGAATGACCTCTGACATAATGCCTCCAACAGTAAACTACGACCTTCTTTACACCTAATTCCAAATAGAGATGCATGTGTCCTCCGTAAGGAAGAACTATTAAGAGCAGACAGCTGTTGGTACACACATAAATTGGTTTTAGACTGCCAAAAAAGACTCTCCTCAATAGGAGAACTCAATAAAGTATGGCTGGTCTGGATCCCTGGCCATTCTGGTATGGAAGGAAACGAGAAGGCAGACTCTCTTGCAAGGGAGGGAGCTGCAAGTGTTTCTATCAGACCAGAACCTACAATTAGCATCGCAATAAGTTTTGCCAAACAAACACTAAATACCTAGACAGCAAGAAGAGCTTTAGACTTCTGGCATAGTTTACCAGGACTGGTTCATTAAAAGGCTTTTATACATCCTTCGAAGAATGTCTCCAAGCAAATGTTAGAATATAGCAGGCATGAACTACATCGTCTAACAGGCCACTGTCATCTGAATCATCATATATTCTAAAACGTGGACTGTCGAAAGATCCCACTTGCCGTCTTTGTCTGGAAGACAATTTTCTCCACTGATGATAGGTATTTTTTCCAGTGTATATAAAGAGATCGCCCAAAATATATGTAGTAGTAGCTTCCTAAGCTACAGCCAACATAAATACAACTTTCATGATAAATTGTTATTATTTGGTAGCAATATCTTCTCCTTTTATTAATAATTTCGGTTTTTCTTTGAACTAAATATGACTAGCCAGCTTTCAAATGAAATAAAAACTTATCTTTTTCTCTTGCTTTCGTTTCTTCTTTTTACAAAAAAGTTATTTGCGAGTGAAAATATTCCATTTCGGACTGTAAAATCTCCCTATTTTATTCAGTTAATTTCGTGTATTTTCATTGTTTCCGCGAGATCATAATTGCTCCGCATCTTCTGTTTATTACGAGACTTGAGCATTACGATCTTGAGACGACTTTATAATATTTCTTTTGTCGTATTGATATTTCAAAAAAGGTCTTAGCAGTTGTGGAAAACCAATATTGGCTGTTTTACAAATAAATGGAAGATGTTAAGAGCGACTTGAATATTAATTTCCATTGAGATACTTGAAGTTTAAGCAATGGCTCTTATTTTGCAACTTTTTTCCTGTTTATATATTTATAAATATCACCTACATCACACTTTTTCAGAAAATTAAATTCCGTGCACTGATAAATAGCATAATATCCATTTTAATACCAAATATATACTATCACGTAATTCAGGTATGGATAAAATCTTGTTTCATGTCGAACGTATACACCACGAATCGTGCTTGTTTCGAATAAACTATGGTAATGGTAAAATTAACACTCCATAAATCAGATTTGCATAAAACCTAGAAACTAAAATGTATTACGGTTAAATAAGGTCCCTATTGCAGCGGATTTTTCCAGATAACATTCTGGGGAATTATATTGAAGTAAGACCGGACCAAATTATGAAACACCAGCTATATTCGTCATTCTTCGCGAAAGGGTTAAGCGTATCTCACTCCCTGTATGGACTGGACGATGTATAAAAACTCAATTTCGATTGACACATTGTTACAAATCCAAATAAGCTGCTACCTAAATATAGTATCCAATTAAACAAATATTGTCAGAACAAACAGTCCAGCTCATCCGAATCGAGTGTGATGCGATGCCCCCTATCGGCCGAGTAATATACCGAAAAAAAAAACCATTTGTGAAAATGCTACCCAATAAAACAGAGGATATAAACAGATTATCGGAAAAACTGGTGATGAGTTTTTGAGGTTTTCCCAGGACACGATTTTTTTATAGAAAATAAATAAATATCTAAATGAGTTTTTTATCAGAATTTAACAATAACCTTATTAGCATATTGTTTATGTTTGTGTCCATACAAAGCATGTTTTGAGCTATTAATAAGTGTGATAACATGTTTTTAAAATTATTATTATATTATTATTAAAAGTAGTAGGGAGAATTTAAGATAAATATAAGATGGATAGGGGGGGTTATGTGCTTGTAAGAGCCTCTCCACTACGACCTTCGCAGATTTATAGTGTGTGCTCTCCCGTTATTCTGGAGTTCTTTGTATAAACCCATCCTTATTACTAGACTTAGAATTCCAAACCTCGGGAACTCCATTGGAAGGGTTTTGGTTCTCCCTTCCTTTTCCATTAAATCTGATTTCTTCGTAGCACAGTTATAAAGCTTCCTCATCTTCTTAGCACAACTTGTATATGGTTGTGTCTTCCAATCCGGTGTAACTAACGTGTTTGTTAAGTCTACAATAGAGGAGCTCAACCAGGATCCTGATTGTTCTTTTTTAGCTCAGTAGGCTCCCCGTGGATTTTGGCGAGGTTCTGGGTCAATGGAAGCACATCATATCCTTTATCGGGCTAGTAAGTCTGCCTCTTCTCTAACCATCTGAGAAACAAGTTTGGAATTTATCAACATATGGAACTGATTGCTTTAATAGCCTTCAATAGTCTTTTCTTCAAACTTTTCTCTGCACAGTGCTGTCTGTATTGCTGCAACTTCTGCCTGGAGTATTGTCACATGTTTTCCTGAGCTGAGTAAGACTCTTGTCTTTGGATTGGCTATATATTCCTGCTCCTATACCTTAGATTAAATTAGAATTGGAGTGGCTCTTTGTCCTATCCCACTGCGACCTTTGCAGACCTATTGTGGTCCTTCCTATATATAGAGCTCGATATCTAGCTTTATTCTTTTTATTAGACTTATTACCTATCCCTTGCAAGGCTCTCTGCCCTCGGTTTTTCTTCTCCGAGTATGTTAAACCACACCCTTGCTAGGCCTTCGCACTCACAGAGTAGATGCTCCGCGGTTTCATCTTCTTCCTGACAGAACCTGCATAGGCTGTCATCTGCTAGACCAATTGTGTGCATATATTTCCTCAGCCTAGAAGATCCGGTCAGCATTCCCCCCATCATCCTCGTAGTTTCTCGACTTTTACATAGTAGGTCGTGTAACAGTTTGGCCGAAGGGCTTTTAAGGAATAATTTAGCGTGCCTTTGTCCTGGGGCTTCCTACCACCAGCGCAATGCCTGGTTGTTAATCCATTTGCAGATGCTCTCTTTACTTAGGCATTTAGCAATTTCACAGGAAGGTTCTGGATCTATAATGACCTCCGTTGCTCCCTGCTTGGCTAATTCATCGGCCTTTCCATTGCCTTTTATTCCTTGGTGACTTGGTACCAGACTATTATGACTACTCACTTCACATCTCCTAACCTTCCTCGGTTATTTGATAAAACCTCCACTCTAACTTATATTTTTATTAGTTTTCCAACGTTTTGGGCGGGAAGGATACTAAACTGATTAGACATTATGATTTGGATGGAATCATTGAACAAAAATAACCAGTTAGTTTCCAAAGGAACATTTTCTACCAATAATTTTGAAATTAGATACTTTGTTCAAGAAAATTTCTTTAAAACATGTATAAAATATTGTATATTTCACGTGCTACATTTGTAATTAATCTCACCTATCAGGTGCTTGAAAGATAAGTTTAGTCATACTTATTTCCTTCTCCAAAATTTAATCCAGATTTCTTCAATTGAAAATTTAACACTATGATGTATAAAAACCCTAGAGCCCAACTTATCGACAAATATCGTTTTATTAACCAGCAAATTATTCCAGCGGGACCATCGATCACACTTAAAAGTTACCAGGTAATTGTTAGAAACTCTTGAGTCATTCTATTCTCGTCACGAGTTCATTTTGTCAAAGAGCACTTTCCAACATGAAACTCGATCAAGTTGGAAATTTTTTGTTTCATTATTAGTTTTATAGAGCCGTTGATAAATAGAAACCTCCTTCATTTTTTTCCATTATCTGATACTGTTGACGCTTTTCACGACATGTAATAAAAGTTTTTTATGTGTTCAGGGGAAATTTTTTTATTAAATGTCAGTGTATGTCAAAGCCGTTTGTTATATTTTCCTATTTTTTGGTTTATTTGGTATGCGAATAACAGTTGTGTGTCACACATGCAGGATACGCTTTAGCAGCATTTAACTATCATATAATAGCCTTGTGACACAATATCCCATTACGAAATTTTACTTAAAAATACGTAAAAGTGAGACATCTTTCAACTTTTTCCATGCATTTCAACCTCGATTTGTGGAGTAGAAAAGCACCTCAAGTAAATATTAACATTTCGCCTTTGGCCTTCTATTCCTTTGACTGGGTCTCAATGGAATAGGCGGATTGCGTGATAAATATCTAGACATTTTCTGCCAAAACGAAGGAAACGAGACCTACTCGAAGAGATTTATGGACTTGCCCATGAAAAATTCACATGTTTTTAAATGTTCTGTTATTTGTAATTTAGATTGTAGTCACGTGCGATACCGATTTTTCATTGTATGAACTATAAAGAAAAGCGGATCCGTTTTTGATAATTTTTTTCCGTTCTTCGTATCATTATTCACTTGTTAAACACCGTCCCAGATTATTATTTCCTTTGGATATATGTATAAAGATAATAGAGTAAAAATAATTTTGTATATATACCATTCGCGCCAAAATAAACAGTCATATTTGATGTGATTGTTCAATATCATTAATCTAGTGTTGAAATTTTCTTGAAACGGTTCTCAGAGCTTGTGATTACCAAAGAACATTAGTCACCAATGATAATACCTACGTGTTCTTGATCACGTTCTAGAATTTGGCTGATTTTTGTTCTATTTAGAGCTTTTTAGATCCATTGTGGTCCTCTGGATCTGGATTGCATTCTCCTCTTTTTAGGTAGCTAATAATAATTGAGTCTATGTCTCTTACGCAGTTTTTTACCATCACCTTGTACAAGAAACCACACATTTGCCATGCAGTATGTCTTTACCTTCAGAATCTAGACATGGTTTTGTCTGTCTGTCAACTCAAACAAGCTATATTGTAATAATACTTACATATTTTGGACATATAAATTGAAATATCACTAAAATTTTCGTTATATCATAAAAAACTAACTATAGAGCTATTAAAAAAAGTAATTTTGAAAATAATAATTAAAATTAGACAAGGAATATCATTCCAACACTCCAAATATCCTCTAATCAATACAAGAAACTTAATATTTATTAGCTACACCCTGATTAAGCATCTGTATCTAGGAAACTCAGTAGGTACGATTGGTCAAAGGTAGAGAAGTAATCTCCCGTCTCCTCGTTTGGGTTTATTTGAAGTGGTCTTCTCCGGGGCGGAGATCTCTGATCCGTATTACTGTTGACTACATTTTATACATACCGAAAATCCAACAACTACCAAAATTATATTTAGGTATCTGCTTTGGTAAGTTTCAGAAGTGGTTAGACACGAAACTAGACAGATACCTACAGGCATAGTATGTGATTATTTCGACTGTAAGTATTTATAGGCCAGACGATAGGGGTAACAACTAGAAGTAATTAGCAATACGGTTGATTTTTTTTTCATAAGTACCCCAAAGTAGATTAATATAAAAAAAAAAATTTTTTTCGAAATTCTTCAATATTTCGCGCTATGAGGAAGGTGGAGGAAAATAAAACATACCACCGTGTAGGGAGAGTGTTTTGCAAGAAAAAAGGTTTCTTGCGTTTCTTTCGTCCGAGCAATGGTTTGTCTGGAAGAAATTCGGTAAACTAAGTATGTGTTCCGCATCCGCGCGACTCTATTTTCTGAAGCGCGGCGGAGTACATTATAAACTATTGTACAGTTATAATGTAGATATAAATAATTGTAATACGGTGTTTTAAACAGGAAAGAGTCGACTTTAAGATGGCATTTTTTTTTTGTCATAGCACATAATCATTTTTAGCAAATTACTCATATATAATATAAATATTATATTCTAATAAAAAACCAATAGAAAATATATTATATTATATATATTATATAATAAGGTGGCATTGAAACAATTTTTCGACGGATGGAAACTGTTATTTAGGAGGTCTGTTCCATAAATAAAATTTACGGATAATTAGTTTTTCCTAATTACGAGATACGACACTTTTCATTATTTTGTAAACTTCAGGAATCTTGAATTTACAAGAAAATATATAAATGAAATACTGTAACTTTGATAAAACTGGAGTAATTTTAATGGGGTTTGCGTAGGAATGTTGGGGAAACTTCTAAGATCAAGAATATATAATTACAAAATCAATTAATTCACATACATTTTTGGATTCGATGATTTTTTGTATTATAAGCGAAAATAACAATTTTTATAGATTCGGGTAGGAATCTACTTTATTTTTTCAATATGAAATTTGATACTTATGTAATATAAAGATTAATATTTAAAGAACAAAATGTATAAAAGATGATTGATATACACCCAGGTGCAAAAAAAACGGGCCCCCAATTTTTTTCTCAAAATCGGCTATATTTGTTTATTATTTCGGCTTTTGGATTACACTTTTTATATTTTGCCAATAAAGGACTTCCTCCTGGTATAAAAAGACAAGAATATGTTACTTAAACTAAACTTAATAAACAATGACATAAATAAAGGAAACATACATGTATACTTAGTAAAATTTATGTTAACAACAGCAAACTTTAGAGATACAGAAAACAAAATTTAACACATTAAATAGACTTTAGTATTTGGTATTTCCTCCTCTAGCCCTAATTATTGCTTTCATACGGCGTGGCATCCCACTAATGAGCGTCAGAACTGCATTCTGAGGAATATTCTCCCATTCTTCTTGAAGAGCTACACGAAGCTCATTTAGTGTGGTTGGTGCTATAGCACGACTTCTAACACGTCTGCCTAACATGTCCCACACATGTTCTATAGGATTTGCGTCCGGAGAACATGCTGGCCAGTTCATTTTTTCAATGCCAACTTCTGTCAAGTATTCACTGACGCATCTCGCTGAATGAGGTCTAGCGTTGTCCTGCATCAGGATCGCCAATAAATTGAGCGAATGGAACCACCTGATATGCCAAAACTTTCTCAATATAACTTTGCGCAGTCATTGAGCCCCCATTGATAAACACTAATTCCGTAGAGGCTTCACTTGATATGCCTTCCCATACCATTACGGAACCTCCGTTATGACTCAGCCTAGGGCTAAAAGCACATTCTTGGAATCGTTCCCTATTTCGTCTCCATACTCGTTTTCGTCCGTCAGGTGAATGTAGCGAGAACCTGGACTCATCGGTAAAGAGTATAATACTCCATTGCATAAGATTCAAATTGCTATGTTCACGAGCAAAGTGCAATCTCGCTACCCGGTGACGTGGAAGTAACTTAGGCCCAGTTGGTGGCATAAAAGCTTTTAACCCAACCTCATGTAATCTTCGGCGAACTGTCCATTTACTTACATTTTTGCCACGAACCTCCAGAAGTCGATTTATTGTCTGTACTGAAGTCAAATGACGATCCCTTAGAGAAGTTAGTATAATAAATCTGTCATCTTGAGCGGTAGTTACCCGTATTCTACCACTACCAGGCCTTCTTGTGTTTCTTCCAGTATCCCCAAAACGTAACTCCCTTTGTATGGTAGAACCACTAACATTGAGTAATCGAGCCACATATCTTTGGCTTCGACCATCTTCCACAAGAGCTACTGCTTTAGCACAATCTTCAGCACTTAAAACCATAATTAAGACTTTAAAATTGTCAACGTTGATATTGACAATATTAACATTAATAAAAAATTGCCTAGCAACCGCCCAACAATTGAAAACACATAAGCTCCTTTCGAATTGCATGAATGAAATATGGAACTTTTGAATTTTCCAAAATGTTCTTTTTTTATGTAAAACGAGAAAATACACATGTATTCCAACTTTTTGTATTTAGAAGGAGGTCCTTTGTTGATGAAGAATACAAAATATAATTAAAAAACCAAAATAATAACCAAATTAAGCCGATTTTGAAAAAATAATAGGTGGCCCGTTTTTTCTGCACCTGAGTATATAATTTTAAGATATAATTTTCCAATAAAAATATGTAAAAATTAATTTATCCCCCATTATTCATTATTTACAACCTTAACTCTTATTAAAAAAATTTTTTTCTAATTTGGGAAATCGATAGACTGGTAAACTTTTTTATATTAATCTACATACTTCAGGGAACTTATAAGAAAAAAATCAGCTGTATTGCTAATCACTTGTACTTTTGGTGTAAAATGACCCATACCGACTGGCCTGTTACGCCAGGTGCGGCGTTATTTTAAACTGGAGATAATTCATTTCATATCAAACCAATCGAATTGAAACTCCATTTCAACTGAAAATATTCACCTATTTTCTTTTTGTTTCAGAAATGTTGAATCTCCACCACAATGAACAATTCAGATTACTACCCCTGGGTGTTCCAAAACTCGAGCTACTACAATTTAGACAATTGGACAGGGAATTATAGCTCAGAATATTTAGACGCCTGGGAAAAATGGACGGAACTGATTCAAGATAGAGCTGTGGTCGTTAGTCTTCTCTTAATTTTCTCGATGTGCACTGTCTTCGGTAACATGCTAGTTATCCTAGCTGTTATCAGAGAAAGATATTTACACACTCCGACAAATTATTTTATAACTTCTTTAGCAGTAGCAGATTGTTTGGTAGGTTTAGTTGTAATGCCGTTCAGCGCACTTTACGAAGTGCTTGGTCATACTTGGTTTTTCGGGGCGGATTGGTGCGACATCTGGCGTAGCTTAGATGTTCTTTTCAGCACCGCATCTATCCTCAATCTCTGCGTAATATCCCTTGATAGGTACTGGGCTATTACTGATCCTATAACTTATCCAATGCGAATGACAAAGTTTAGATCGATGTTTTTGATTGCAGCAGTTTGGGTTTGTAGCAGTGCCATCTCATTTCCAGCCATAGGTTGGTGGAGGGCTGTTAGAAACGCGCCTATACCGGCTTTTACTTGCCCTTTCACAGAACATTTGGGATATTTAATATTTTCTTCCACAATATCGTTTTATTTGCCATTATTTGTTATGCTTTTCACTTACTTTAGGATATATAGAGCGGCGGCAGCTCAAACTAAATCTTTAAGGTTAGGCACCAAGCAAATTCTATTAGGATCAGGAGAATTGGAATTAACTTTGAGAATACATAGAGGTGGTACTTGTAAAACTCCCGAATCTAGATTGTACTCAACACAAGAAGATGAGCCGCTGACAGCTCTACAAAATAACGGACTATCGCGAGTAGCTTCTACGAGACTGAATCCTCACAGCAAAAACTTTTCGTTGAGTAGAAAATTAGCAAAATTCGCGAAAGAGAAAAAAGCTGCCAAGACTTTGGGGATAGTGATGGGTGTGTTCGTTATTTGCTGGTTACCGTTTTTCGTCGTGAATTTATTGTCCGGTTTCTGTATACAGTGCATCAGTAACGAGAGGATTGTGTTGGCTGTGGTGACGTGGTTGGGATGGATCAATTCCTGTATGAATCCTGTTATCTACGCCTGTTGGAGCAGAGATTTTAGAAGGTGAGTTCCCATGTTTTCATTAATTAGAAGAGCACAATAAGTTTTCAATTCCGTACTTTTTAGTTAGTTAATTTTTGTTTTTGTTTTTGTTTTTGTTTTTGTTTCTTCACTCTAATTGTTTAAATAATGAAAGCACAGAAAAATATTCTAATCCAAAATTGTAGCTAGTACATTTATCTACAAAAGGACCCCGACAAAGTGGCGTTCCGTCAAATGTTATAAATTTTGGATATGATGTTGTACTCGACTTCTTGACCAAAAGTGTCCATGGGACCAATTCAATCCTATGACTAGTTTCCGATATACAGGGTATTAAAGTTGAAAAATCCGTGTTTTTCGTGACCACGTAATTTTATTATTAACAAATAAATATGCATTTTTAATTGATAGTACCATTCATATGTTCTAGTTTATCGTAAACTTACACATAAATAGTTCAAAATGTCAACATATATAGGGTGGGACTCAATTATACAAGGACGAATTTTTGGAATTCTAAGAAATTCTTATATTGAATGAAAACAAGGTAAGAAATAAAAATTTACTCCATATTCAATGTTCTGGCATCAAATATACTAATTCTAGAGGTATTCCATACAGGGTGATTCTTAATGCAACCTGAAATTAGTTTTTTTCTTTATGAAATAAATAAGTTACACCATGTATTTTAAAATTAGTTTTTGATGTTTAAAACATATTGGTTACCTTAATATTAGTACTTTTCTTAAAATACAGGGTGATTTGCACATACATCTTGTTATTAAACCGACAAAAATTAGAGAAAATACACTTTTTCTGAATAACCCTGTATTTTATAATTAGATCCGTCAAAATGTCTAATTTATTTTGTTTTGTAATAAGCTTGAAATAGTAAATGAGCTGAAAAGATTTCATAATCTTACTATGACCAGTGTTTCAGAAGAAGGGTCCTGAGGGTGGAAGAGGTATCGATTAAAGATAACTTTATGGAAAACCCAGGTATTCATGATTTGATAATTGCCCTGTTCTGTCGGTTCTGTCAACAATTTGGCATTTATAATCTTAATTAATTATATTGTCAATATTTTGATTGATTTTACTTTGTTTTCTTTGAATTTTGCAATGTTAACAAACGATATCCAATATATTTTTGAGGAACTTTCAACCGACGATGAAGAAGATGCTATGAATATCATTGAAGGCCCTCGGCGACAAAGGATATTTAGGAATCGGCTGGACCATTTCACTTTGTGGAACGAAACAGAACTACACTAATGATAGAAGAGATTCAATTTCCTCATTGGAAAAGTTTATGGCTCGTCTATCCATCCAGAATGGAACAAATAAAATAAAAATTAGACACTGGGAACGAAATAACAAATATACCAAACAGACATATCAAAACTAGACCATAAAACAAAAATGCCAAAACTGTAGGCCATAGAGAATTTTTCCCTATCCTCCAGGCTATTCTCCTTTCCATTTTTCCCTTTTTTTTCAATGAAACTTTCATTATTATTAATTTACTGTAGTACATGCCTACAGGATGATTAAATACTTGTAATTTATTTATCTTTTTATCAATGGTTCGGTACACTTCGGTATGTATCCATAAAGAAAAATGTGATTATAATTTCGTTCACTATCCCTATTCTGCTGAGTACTCTACCCTCGGGACCCTGTTTCTGAAAAACTGGTCATAGTAAGATTATAAAATCTTTTCAGCTCATTTACTATTTTAAGCTTATTACAAAACAAGATAAATTAAACATTTTGACGGATCTAATTATAAAATACAGGGTTATTCAGAAAAAGTGTATTTTCTCTAATTTTTGTCGGTTTAATAACAAGATGTATGTGCAAATCACCCTGTATTTCAAGAAAAGTACTGATATCTAGGTAACCAATACGTTTTAAACATCGTAAACTAATTTTAAAATACATGGTGTAACTTATTTATTTCATATAGAAAAAAAATAATTTCAGGTTGCATTAAGAATCACCCTGTATGGAATACCTCTAGAACTAGTATATTTGATGCCAGAACATTGAATATGAAGTTACTTTTTATTTCTGATCTTGTTTTCATTCAATATAAGAATTTCTTAGAATTCCAAAAAATCGTCCTCTTATAATTGAGTCCAACCCTGGATATTTCAACATTTTGAACTATGTATGTGGAAGTTCACAATAAACTAGAACATATTAATGGTACCATCAATTAAAAATGCATATTTATTTGTTAATAATAAAATTACGTGGTCACGGAAAACAAGGATTTTTCAACTTTAATACCCTGTATATCGGAAACTAGTCATAGGATTGAATTGGTCCCATGGACACTTTTGGTCAGGAAGGCGAGTACAACATCATATCCAAAATTTATAACATTTGACGGAACGCCCCTTTGTCATGAGAAAAGCGCGGGGTCCTTTAACGTTTTCTTTGTATCTGTATTAATTTTCAATTAGTTTAATTTTACGATAGTAAGTAAACAATGACATTTAGGAAAAAATTTCTCCCATTGAAAGTGTTCTGAAATGGGGTATCTACAAATATATTGGAAAAAAAACTTTTTCCAAAATTTGGTGATGTATTATTATCGATTTTCTACGTAAACCTCTACTAAAAAGTCGTTTTTTTATTAAAATTCCTCTAAATAACATTAATTAATTGAAAAATTGAATTAAATAACATAGCGTGGATACTCCAGAAATTATGGTTCAATCTTAAACCTTTTTTTGAAAGTTTTTCTGCATTTTCCACGAGGATACATACGATTTTCCACGTGAACCTTCATTGCAACTTCATTTTTTTGACCCCACTTTATTTTCATCATTGTTTTAATAACAGTTTCAATGTAATTTGTTAAATATTATTTTTGTTAATATTTTATTACTAATATTGTTGTTGTTGTATTCACGCGGCGACGCGTATAAGCCGCTCTCTCGCCTGCTTTTTATCTTTATTTGTGGTCCCTTCTCTTTCTCACCTGAGTCATAGGTGTGTTCTTTTGTATCGCAATCACTCCTAAATAGGTTCATTATAAAGTTCACAAATTTTTAGATAGTATCATAAACACTATAACTAAAAAGTTATAGAAAGTTTATTGAAAGACGTCTGATTTAAGTATTCATTGTAAATAATTGTCTATTATTTTTAGAATTCAATATTTATAGAAAAACTGTATAGTAGTTTCGAAAGTAGATGCTTCAAAGTGTTTAGTGGCAAAGTTTCATTGAATTATATTAATTTCGAAAAAATATATAATTGAATGAAGTTTAAAAAAACAAGTAAAATCAAGCATGCAAAAAAAACAAATTTTTAAGAAGCACTTGCTTAAAATTCTAAATATTGATGTGTTTGCTTTTATAATAATAATGTTTCATGCACATTTACAATAGTAAATCCGAAAGGAATTTTCTCTGGGATAAGTATTAATTAAATGGTAATTATAATTATTGCTTGTTGGCTTTCTAGCTCCAGTTTTATTATAAATAAACTGATTTAACGGTTATAAAATCAACTTTTTCAAATTTGAAAGTATATCTATCTAAAAGTTGAGATCTTTCTCTACATTTTACATAAGTTTATTTATTTTTTCAGACTGTTATAAGCCCAAAATTATCAATTTTCAAGTCGAGCGGTTAATAAATTTGGCTCACGGGTCTTTCGCGCGTAACCATGAATTGACTACCACTGAAATTAATTTTATCTCGTAAACTTTCCAATTCACAGAAAAACTTTTCAGACAAAATTTGTAGATAAATGCATCAGCTACAAATTTTTAATTGGAAGTTTTTCTGTATATTTAACATTTGAGCAATTAAAGCAAAAAAGCAAAAAAGCAAAAACTAAAATGCGTTGTTTACAATACAGGAAGTTGAATGGAATCTGAAATTTTATAATTTATGACCTGTCATTTATGAAGCTTCTAAATTTAGTCAACGCAAATTTAAATACTATACATATTTTTGCATTAAATAATTAATACAGTTTATTTTGACCACCCCGTACCACTCTTGTAAGATAAGAGAAGCTATTTTACTTAAATCGAATTTCCCACCAACCCAAAGAAAAAAAAACCTATTAAAACTTGAAGCAGAATTTTTGGCAAGAGAAATCCGAAGAAGACAAATGAGTTTAGACAAGGCCTGTACCGTGATTAATATCTTCGGAAAACGTATATTTTGCACTCGTCTAATTCAATGAAATATTGTTATAAAAACGTGCAGATTGTCCTTCTCATCACTCAACAACACCTTGCATTTATTTTCAATTTGTTATTGGCGAAAACCGAAAAATCGTCACTTGTTACGAACATCTATATCTGATATTTCCCCAGCTGTAAATTGGCTGTCTGAATTTTCAATTGCTAGTTTGGTAATTTCCACAATTTATCGTTTATAAAAGTAGAGGTAGGATAACGCACAGGAAGCAGTATCCCAAAAAATAAAAATGGATTGAGATCGATATGTTACATATAGTGAAATTGGAGCATCATTGAGCATTCGATCAAAATTGGTTTCAAAACAATTTTAATTGGTTTAACGCAAAAATTATATTCAGTATTGCCAGTGGTAAAAAGTCTTGGACTAACTCTTGAATTCCCGAAAATAAACGTTAATCGGTTGCTTCTTTTTAATATGTATATGATAAGTTGGAGATGTTTGCTGATATTTTGGCTGCGTAGTTTAGGAAGAGCATATGCCGGCGTAGATGCAGTGATGGCTATAAGTAGTGATACAGGGTGTTTCATTGGGAAAGGACCTAGCTTCAACTGTAGATGGGGATCACTTTGGTGCTTCCAGAAATCTATATTCAATGTTTCTTCTGCACTTTATAACCGACATAAATAGTTTTATAAATGTATCCTATTTCTTTCGAACCTCATAACTTCCGAGTTACCCTGTATATTATTTTGAAAATTAGTACACGTCATAACCATTACCTAGAAACTCCATTAAAGCATCTCCAAAAAAAGAATGCAGGTCTGGCTTAACAAAAAATTTCAAAACTCGTTTTTCCTAAAAACAACACCCTGTATACCTATAGATTTTTTTAAATGGCTTTTTGTAATTGGAAAAAGTATAAAAAATTTACCATGAAACATCACACAAGACACATCAGAAGAAGGCGCACTCCGCATCTTCACAGATGGCTCTAAAACCAATAAGGGCTCAGGATGTGGAATTTACTCCAGATCTCTGGATCTAAACATCAAATGGGCGATGGGCTGTAATGTCAGCGCTGCTCAAACAGAGCTCACTGCTATCTACATCGCCACAAAAGAGATTACCAAAAGAAACACCACAGGTAATAAGAGTCACATCCTTACGGATAGTAGACAAGCATGTACTACTAGCCCTGAACAGACCACGTATCACATCAGGCCTAGTACTGGAGTGTCACCTGTCCCTGATCGAAGCCTGTAGCAACAACGAAGTCACTCTAGGCTGGATCAAGGGCCACAGTAAATCGAAAGGTAACCACATTGCCGACTCACTAGCCAGGAAAGCAGCCTCCCAAGAACTCTTGGGACCTGGCACTTTCATTGGTCTGTCGGCGTCGGCTATGATTGACCTAATGAAGAAACACTCTCTTGATAAGTTTAAGGGTAGATGGGACGATGAAGAAGGCTGCAGGCTTGCCAAGGAGCTGCTGCAGTATCCGGACAGTGAAGTAGCCAAAAAATACGACTATGAACAGACAGAACCTTCGGACAGCCACGGGTATTCTGACTGGTCACTGTCACCTACGAAAACACCTCTACAGACTGGGTCTGTCTGACACTTCACTATGTAGGGGATGTGAACAGGAAGATGAGACTGTCGAACACATTCTTTGTGAATGTCCGACTCTCTCTCAATTTAGCCACAAGCCAGCATGAGGGAGCATACTTCCGGCGACGTTATCGCCTACTTCAAACAAGTAGGCTGGATTACGAGCCAGAAGGAAGTCTGAACCTCAGAAGGATGCACAATGCGCCAATTGTGGCCTAAGTGCTGTGGGGTCACCCACCCTTCAAATTCTTACTGATACAGATACCGTCAACGTAAAAATTTATGCACGTTTTGGGGGTTAAAAATGGTATAGGAGAGGATTTTATTTTAATTTTTTAGCCTGAAATGAAATCTATTTAAAGCATCTAAAGAAGCATGCTAGAAATTCAATTGAGTTTGTATGTTTACGAGTACAGACAACTAAAAAATGTGATTACAGGGCCGTGCTCAGAAATACTCATTCAATATGTTTCGAATATTTGGAACACCCTGTATAAGGATATGTATCTGGAAGTTCTGCACTTCTAAATTGAGAATAACAAGAGTGAAATACGTGAAATAAATTTATACTGCAAGATTTGTAGGTTAGACTTGCTTCGTTTGGACAATGTTGTTAGAGTTTCTTATTTTCTTTTCAGTAGTAATAACCCAAGGACATTGATAATTGTTCGAAACAATTTTATGACAGATTTCGAAAGCTTGTTGCTTGGACGCCGTAGGCGGAGGTCTGTTGCCTACAAGCAACAAACTTGAGAAAGTTGTCATAAATTTTTTGAGCATTTATCAATGTCCGAGAGTTATTCGGATAGAAAATTTTCTACCCATTATAGAATTACAACCAAATCGTGACATTTCCGAATATTAAATATTTGAAACTTCAAAATGGAAATAAATCAATAGGTATGTGTCCATAGCAACGTGAAAACAGTCCATGGTCTGTTATCAGGGTAATGTTGACATGATTGGGTGAAATTGTTCATATGATAAAAAATAAGGAAATTTTATTGGTCATTGGAGCTGTCAAAAAATTTTCAGATAAATTAATGAAGTTATAAAAATCTTTCCGTTTTTTGGAGTATACATTTTTTTCTCGTATTTTACTTTCATTATTCTGAATGTGGAAGTGCATAGTTTCCAGATACATATCCTTATACAGGGTGTCCGAAATAATCGAAACATATTGAATGAGTCCTAAGTACGACCCATTTTTTAGTGGTCTGAGCTCGTAAACATACAAACTCAATTGAATTTCTAGGAAGCTTCTCTAGATGTATTAAATATATTTCATTTCAAGCTAACAAATAAAAAAAAACCTCTCCGATACCATTGTTAACCCCCAAAACGTGCATAAATTATTACTTCGACGGTAAATTTTTGGTAGTAAAATAGTCTGCGGAAAAATTAAAAGGAAATATGTAGATTCGATTTTTCATACTTCTTCCAATTATAAAGAGCAATTTAAAAAAATCTATAGACAGGTTGTTTTTAGGAAAGACGAACTTTGAAATTTTTTGTTAAGCTGGACCTGCATTATCTTATTGGAAATGCTTTTGATGGAAATTCTAGGTAATGGTTATTACGTGTACCAAATTTCAAAATAATATACAGGGTAACTCGGAAGTTATGAGGTTCGAAATTTATAAAACATCCTGTATCTCGGTTATAAAGTGCAGAAGAAACATTAAATATAGGTTTTTGGAAGCACAAAAGTGATTCCCATCTACAGTTAAAGTTAGGCCTTTTCCAAATGAAACACTCTGTATCTATTGTGAATCACTAACTTTATCAAAAATTGTTGCCCAACTAAATAATAATTTTGAATAATGTAACCATGATCCCCAACCCCTGTATATGCAAAAATTGCTAGACAAGAAGGCTCTATTCGCATTTATTAGATTCCTGACTGTTATCTAAATCGGTCCGTCTCGATAAATCCTGTCCGTTCTGATGTAGGTTTTCTGTGAAATTGCCAAATTTGCTGTTTGGTCTGTCGAAAAGAAAAGCAATAACTTTTGAATAAGGGGATCACAGTTTGTCCTAACTACCGATGGCGCCCGTTTTTCTAATTCAATTACGTTGTTCTGGAGATTTTTCGTATTGATAGTCGATATGAAAGAAAAATCAGACGTAATATGAATTTTCTTTTTAAAGAGTTTTTCGATATTTTTATATAAAGAGATCTTTACAATTTCTCATGAATGTATCGTTATATACTCGTGAGCAACAAATTTCAACACAATTACTTTATTCAAAGAATATGCTTTATCCGGATTTGCAGATTTTCACGGTTCAGATTTTACAAGCATTACTAACTTAAATCGTCTTTGCTTGTTAAACATTGATTGTGGCTTGATTGAAGTTGTAGATAAAACATTTATTTCACAAAAGTACAAATATTTCATTCCTAATATTTTTATTAAAAAAAAAACGCGTAGACTGGAATCCTCAGAAACTGTATTGAAACTTTGTGAGTACTGACGTTCTAGAGAAATCGAATAGCCGCATTTGTCAAAAGTAATAATTTAGAGACAGGACCGGCTTCTGAGTTATATTATAAAAAGGCATATTTGGCTTTTAGTCCAGTAACTGAACACTTGAAAATATCGAAAGCTATTGAAAAGTCGCCGAAGGCTTCACTTTGGGCTCAATTTGTATTTGTATACCGTGGCAGGTGTTTTTAAACGAGAAAAAACTTAACGCGATTGAGATTACGGAAGGGGGGGAAATGGCACCCTAAACCCTGGAAAACGGGTAGGAATTCTGCTGTCTATGCATTAACTTGTAAGCGGGTGAACGAATTGTTCCATAACTCGGCAAAAAATTGATATTTTCCGATGATTCAAAGTTCATCACAATGGGAATTCCATGTCACTTGCAGCTCGATCGTACTTGACAAAAGCGGTCAAAGTTTTTTTTTCACAAGAATTTGAGACTGATTCATTAATTTGTTCATTTTAAAAAAATAGTCTTTTATCCTATTTTTTTTTTAAATGGAACCGTAGAAGGTCTTGAATGATCTCTGAATTTTTGTTTTTAATATCTTTCTTGCATTTTGATAAAAAATTGACCCCCCTTTGTTTAAAACTAACATTGCTTATTTATTATTAAGAAGCCATATTAACGTGAAAATATTTTGAAATTTTTATATACAAAAATGGTTTATTTGAGTGTAATTTCTTCAATGTAAAAAAATTTGTTCCCCTTTATGCACACCTTCATACAATTGTTCTTCAGAAACTATAAAAGTCTACGAAGCATAATATAATATTTTGTTATAAAATATAACGATGCTATTTGGGTAAAAATTGTTTTCAATACCCAGAAAAAAACTAACATCTTCAATAATATTCCATCACTTTAAAACAACAAATTAAATATTCATAGTAAATCATTTGAAAGTTTTGACAGAAATTTACATTTTTTAAATAAGCCTATAGATTATTAGCCTCAAATAAGATCCACTTTATACCGAAAAAAATAAGTATTTCAGTATAATTTTATTGTACATTTATTGTTATGAGAAAAAAAACTTATTTGCTACAAATCACATATATCTTCACATGTAAAAAATCACATTAGCCTATAAATTATGTGGCAATTGAAACAAAGAATTATTACCGCACGCTTCCCTATTATTCAGTAACGGTCACCACCTGTATACGTTTGGCGTCAGTCTGCATGTGAAATTAGATCGGTTTTTGCAATTTTACTAATTATTCTGTTTTTGTGACGTATGTGGTTAAAGTGCTCTGGACAACAATAAGTTTAATAATAAAATGAATGAATTGTTAAACTCATGGCGATTACAAGAATTGTGAGATATCTCCGAAGGTAAGGAAATAAATAACAATTATATTCAAAAAAGTAGAAGTAACAAGCAAGCGAAGTGTACCTCAAACATACACATTTCTCAATTAAACCTGTCAGATCTACGCCAAGAACTCCGAAAACCTACTATGGGGAAAGCATTAATAAGCACACTTAAGGATAGACAAGGCTATCTTGTGGATACCATTGTTGGTTATGTTTTAGATCATGTAGGTATGTTCAATTTAAACAATGTATGGTTTCCATTTTATAAATGTATGGTATCTATGTTAAAAATGTATAGTTTTCTTTTTAATAGCAGCAAGTTTTTTATTCCTATACTGCTTTCCTACTAAACAAGTTTATGCATAAATAGAGACCATTAATTTTTATTAGATTTAAACATGTTTGTCATAAAAATACTGTACTTTTAATCCGTGTCCAGACTAACCATCGACCAATTCGATCGACTAGTCCACACATACAGAAGGGAAGTCAACTTTATTGTTCGACATAGTCTGGAAACGGCTTAGACAAGTATTTGGAAGAAATATATTTTCCTAAGTAACCTTATTATTTAGAGAACCGTGTGGAAGTTACCCATACTGCTTAATACACCGTGAACTTTTAATATATTTCTAAATATTTAGAAATATTTCAAAAGCTCAGTGTATTGAATAGTGCATGTAGGTAACTTCCATAAACAAAAAACAATATCATAAATAATTCAGTTTTTTAGGGAAATATATTTTTTCACTATAAGGCAATATAATGTTTATGAAAATTATGGTTCGGTTATGATAAACATGTTGAATTTAGTGAAAATTAATAGTTTTCTTGAAGAAGGAACATATGTTTCCAACAAAAAAATATGATTTGTTGGGAAGATACATTTTTTACGAA
>CAJUYG010000457.1:92143-120251 GCA_910591675.1 Galerucella calmariensis
ACAATGGATCTTTCCCATCTCAAAGTCGAGATGCCGAGGCGTAAATAGGAATTTGCAATCTACTTGCAAGCAGCTTCTAATGTTTTTTTTTATATTAATTTATTTTTAAAGTTTAATAGAACATTCTTACCCTTATTCTAACATCAAATAATTGCACTTTCATTAATACTATTCTGTCAATATTCCCTAGCTGGTTTAGTTTTTTATTTCCTTCGACGTCGTGGCAAGAGAAGTAGATTGATTATCATAAAAAACGAGAAACTTTCGCAACGTATTAACTAGATATAGCCGCTTATAGAGTTTATGGCCTTTTTAGACTGCTTGGTACCAGTCAGTCTTGATCCTTTGTTTTCAACATAGTATTTTATTGAGTTTGACAATGATAATATTTTGTAGTTAAAGAAAGCAACAAATTTGTATTTTAAAACTGATTAAATAATGAGGAAACCGATATTAATATAAATTGTAATGGAAATAATAGCTACAGAATAGAAAAAGTTGATATTTGGGAGTCACTATCACAAATAAAGGAGACGAAGGAAGGGAAATGGAAACAAGGTTAACAAAAGGCAGTAAGGCAGCAGGAATTGTATGTAAAATGTTGAAATCAAAAGACATATCACGAACAGTTGAAATAAAAATGTACCAAACAATAATAAGACCGTCAGTTACCTACGCTTGTGAAACTTAGACAATGAACAAAAAGAGTAGAATAAATTAAAAATATGGGAAAGTAGAGTGCTCAGAAAGATTTATGGTGGAATTGAGGAAGAAGATGGAATCTACAGAAGAAGAACAAACAAAGAACTCCCAGAATTATATAAGCACACAAGTATAACCCATATAATTAAAGCACAGAGAGCGAGATGGTTGGGACATATAGGTAGAATGGCGGAAGATAGATGGGTAAAACGAGTGCTAAAAGGTGGAGAAGGTGGTAAAAAGAGAAGAGGAAGACCAAGGAAAAAATGGTTGGAAGAGGTAAGAAAAGACCTGAGAACAGTGGGAGTTAGGGACTGGGAAGACAAGGCGAAGAACAGAAGGAAATGGGAAGAGAGAGTGGAAGATCTCGAAGCCGAGGGCTAGATAGGCCTGTAGTGCTGTTATATATAAATAAATAATCATCTGATAGCTTTTCTGGAAAATGTTTTTGAGATAAGATGTTTGTCTTGCAAAAGATTCAATAATGTTTAACATATTATTCGATAGTTTGTTACATGGGGGATTAATGGTATGTTTTGTTCATTAATTTTTGGTATTTAGGTGTTAACATTGTTCTTTCACGGCTATCATATTTCTTACAACAACTAAAACCTTCTGAGGTAATTTATAATGGAGTTAATAAAGCAAAATGGGGATGTTAATCAAAAGCAACAGAACCAAAGACTGCTTTTTCCTTATTAACTTTTTTTTTCATCACGTCTATAATTTTTATAAATGTCTCAGTTAAAAATGGCTTTCGCTAATTGATAAATTTCCTAATAAACTTGAAAAATAGCATACGACGATTCACAGCCGTGTTTCGAAATGATTCCATGGTTAGGTCAACTGAAAATTATGAAATTTAGGCCAACAAAGGAATCGATAGTAATGAACTTATTTCGATATCACTTTGTTAAACAGTGTAAGTAGATATGGTGCTACTAATACATTTGGTACGAAATGTGAACGAAAATATCAGGGTTGTCCAGCACAAGACACATCAGAAGAAGGCGCAATCCGCATCTTCACGGATGGCTCTAAAACCAAGATGGGGTCAGGATGTGGAATTTACTCTAAAACATTAAATGGGCAATGGGCTGTAATGTCAGCGCTGCTCAAACAGGGCTCACTGCTATGCACAGCATAGTTCATGTTTGATTTTTTTTTTAAATTGAGGAGTCAGTCGAAAAAAGGAATTAAGCCGAGAAAATTTTCGAAAGCAGTTGCGTCAACAAGTATGCCCAGTTGAGGTGGTTTGTGTTTTCGGCAATGAACACATTTATGTAAAGCACAAATAAATTTCACACCCTACATTAAACCTTCTGCGTTTCATAACGAGTTTAATGGTGGATATAAATTCATTTGAATCCGCAGACCAATACTGACTCCTTTATTTAGTTTGCTTTTGTAGTGAAGTATATCTTCTATTCCGGGTTAACATTAATCTTGGTAGAAGCATCGGCGTCGGCCGGATGCACTTTCTTTGGGATGTTAAAAGAGAAAAGCGTAATTCAAGGGAATGAGAAACTATCGTTAGCCTAACTGGAAATGTGAATAAAATGGGTCAGATATACTTGGATGGTATTTTTGACGGGTTGTATATATAGCTATCTTCTAGTTACTATGAAATTCATAATAAAATAGTGTAAATTAGCACCTTTTTTAATTTATCTTATCAATGATACTAATTTTTTTTAAATAATTCCAATATTTGATGAAAATATCATGAAAATCTTAGGATATTCATTGATAATTATTTCTAAATGATAAAATAAAACAATTTAATTTGTTAAAATCTACATTATATTTAAATTAAAGTTGTGAGGCGTTTCGCTACACAGTAGCTTTCTCAAACGAATGGAATAATGGAAATTTTTCAATTTATTCAGTGCCTTAATACTGAGATTTACGGATATTGACAAAAATATTAAAATCTATTTACATGGAAATAAAAAGCAAAGAGTGTCTAAATATGGGATTAGGTAAAGTATTCAACAAGGTTACATAGAAATTCCTTCACAACAATCTTACCGGAACCTTCCTAGGTAAAAAGGTTTAATAAGGGAGAATTGTTGATATCTATTTGGTCGTTACGAAGATTGAATGTACAGGGTGATTCACAAAGAATGTCCAATCTCTGAACTGTAGATTCTAGACCTCAAAATATGATGATTCTGCTCGACATGCCTTATGCAAATATTGCTAGTTTCCGAGATACGGAGTGTTCAAAGTTTAAATTTAAATTTTGATTTTCTCAATAATTTTTTATATTTTCACAATTTCTCTTTGGAAATTGGCAATTTAATGTTTTTTGGCATAAGGAATCATAATTTGCACCCTAATTTAATATTGCTAATAAAGGGGGCTAGTTACACTTGTTTGTGTTAATTAAATCAAAGTAAACTTTTTTTGGGCTTAACTTACAACTAAAATATTAAGAAAATATTAAAAAGCGTTAAATCATACAAAAAAAAGTTACTCTTCTTTTATTCGTGTTACTCAATCGGTTGTCGAGTTATTTGCTTCTAAAAAGTTCAATAAATTTTAATTTTTTCATAGAAAATTTTATTATTCCTTTAATATGTAACAATAACTAATTTGTAAGCAAAAATAAAAAACTTCAAAGCAAATGCTCAAAATGCCCACCATTTACTTCAATAAACTTTATGATCCGCTTTCGTAAATTATTGCGAAAAAAAAATTTAATTTAAACTTTTTAAACTAGCAATATTTGCATAAGGCATGTTGAGCAGAATCATCATATTTTGAGGTCTAGAATCTACAATTCAGAGATTGGACATTCTTAATGAATCACCCTGTATAAGTTTTAAAATTCCTAAAAGTTCTACCTATTTAGATTGGTTGTTTTTTATGAATTTGGATGAATTTTTATCGGTTTCAAAGCAAATTTTCGAGTCTAAAGTTTCTAAAAATGATTTGATTTTCAAGGGTGATATTCCAAAGTATGTTAAGCTTTTAAATTGATTATTTTTGTTTTTATCAGAAGGAAAGTCTATTGTATCTATTGTACAGAAAGTACGTATTGAGAAGATATATGATAAGTATTAGAAATATTAAAACTTTTATAGGTATTATTAGACCTATGGGAATATCCTGGATATCTTTTAAGAATCTAAACAGTAATTCCTTGAAGACAAAATATTCGTCCTATTATTTGATTCCAAATACTTTATTTCACATAATAGTATATTATACAACGATCATGTAATGATGGTTATTAATACACAAGCATTAACCGGGTTACGAAATGAGCCAAAAACGAGTTTCGTATTGTTAATGCGAGGGTATTAATAACCATTACATAAGAGTTTCACACACTATTTTTTCTACGGAGAAATTTGATTTGAAAAAATTAAAAAATATACTAGCCGGGACTCGAACCTGGCACGTACAGATCGAAAACAATCTTATGCGGCACCTTTCCTCACGGTGTGCTACGAGACCACATTGTTAAACTAATAGCATAAAGTGTATAGGTATGTGACTGTTATACATTAATTATTAGTAAGAAAAAATGAGATTAAAAATAAATAGAAACAAAACAAAAATAATGAGAGTTAGTGAAAACAAAATTATAAAAATAGGGGAATATGAATTTGAGGAAGTGGAAAAATTCAAATATCTGGGAGTCACGATCAGCAGTAAGGGGGATCGAAGATCAAAGATGGACGAAAAAATAATGGCTGCTAATAGAGTATACTATGCCAATAAGAAAATATTGAAAAGCAATCTATTGACAAGATACACCAAATTTAACATTTACAACACAATAATAAGACCTGTGATAATGTATGGAGCAGAAACGATAACAATGACAAAAAGAGATGAAGAGGAGTTGAGGATATTAGAAAGAAAAATAATGAGAACAATTCTAGTGCAAATAAAAACCGACGACAATGAATACAGGCAACGTATGAATCATGAAATACTGAGAGAAATAAACGGGGAAGATATAGTGAACAGAATAGAGAGACAAAGAATGAAATGGCTCGGACATGTATGGAGAGAAGGTGAGCGAGCAGTCGCTTGCCCAATGCTACAGTGGGAACCAGGTGGTAGGAGAAGGCAAGGAAGACCCAGATCTAAGTGGCTGAAGGAGGTGGAGGATTTGAGGATAGGAATCGTTAGATGGAAAGAAAAAACGAGGGATAGGAGACTACCCCAGAAAGCGGATCTAGAAAGCATTTATGCGGCGCAACCCCACAAGGGGTGTCTAGCCATTTTATATATATTAGTAACAAATTATTGTGAACAAAAACAAGTTTAAATGTGTATTCACCTTGGTCATTAAGTATTTTTGGTCTGGTGCTCGACATTTCTTTTAAAAACTGTCGCAAGAGATTTAAACTGTCATAAAACACTGTCTGTCTACTTGGATATTTGAGAATCTAGATTTCTATTGGTCAATTTTTCCAGTGTTATAATGAGTATCATTATGAAACTGAGAATTGGCATTCAATTAACAACTTATAGTACAGGAGTAGAAAAATGAATTAAAATACTTCTGAATATCTGCATACTATTTCATTTTGCAATTGATTAGTTACCCAAAGTGAAATAATTAAGACAGATTATTCTGGAACAGAAAAAAAATGTTTTAGTCCAAATTGAAATGTATTTCTACTTTTCGTAGATAACATTGTATCATGTTGATGTTTCGATCGTGTTTCGAGTGAAAAGAACAAAGAAAAAACAATTTCCGTCAATATGCACCAGAACAGTCAAGTCGCGTTTCATGGAAATTGTCACAAAATGCGAAAGATAACGGCAGTGTGTGGTGGTTTTTGCCCGATCGGATTAGTATTCGAGCTGTGCGTATAGCGCGAATGATGTCCTACATCCACCATTATTGAATATATATACGGAAAGTTTAATTTTATAGGGTCACATAATATTTTATCATAAATTTATGATATTTTTGTGCCAACAATTTGCATAATATGCTAGTTTCGAAGTCTAGCATGAAAGTATTTTCTGGTTAATATAAATAATCCCGCAAGATTTACTGAAAGTTATTAACAGTCAGTGAGAGCTATATGATTCTTACGATACAAAGACGGTGATGTCATTTTTAGTTTCTTCCTTGCTTATCAGAATAAATATTAACTTACCAACCGTAAATACAGCCAGGGCAATTTACAGCTAACGAGTTGGCAAAACTTCAAGACGTTGTCAAATCAACTGGTGAAATTCCCCAGTTTGTTTTGACGTTTATTGACATTCGATCATCGTCTGATATTTTTAAGTTTTTTTGGCGCTTTTAAATTCATTCCTTCTTTAAGATTAAAAAAACAGTTATTTTATAACTAATAATTTAGGCAAATCTACAGTGTGTAGTAAATAAAATGCCGAAGCAGCTGAACAGTAAATGTCAAGAGATGGTAACATCTTTGTTAAGCTATTTTGAACGAGAATGCCGACATGGGGGCCCGCTTCTCCCGCTTACTGCTGTAGGAGACGTAGGTAATAGTATTCGCTATTTGTATTCATTATTATTAATATTATTGTTACATATTTAAATGTAAATGTCAATCTAACATCAGATTGACTTTTATAGTTTTCGTTGAGTAAAGAAAAAACTACAGCTTGGCAACATCACAATATTTTGTTTTGCAACGTCATCGTTTTTTTATCGTAAATAAACTAATATTTAGTTATACATATATTTTAATGAGCTGGTTGATCAGGGTGCCAAAATAATATAAATAAATTCCTAAGGATATCAAGTCAGAAGTCTTCGACAAACTCACAGAAGTTAATACTTTCCCACCATTTATCCAGCGCTCACTCAGCACACCACTGATGACTGGTAGCACTGGATACTCTAGACGAGAAGTTTCAATATTGATTGAGTCAGAGACTTCGAGTGATAGGCACCTCAGTCTTTAGGCTTTTGATGCTTATTCATTCCTTAGGTTTGAGCTCAACAGCCCAGAAGCTTGAACTAAATTTTAATATCATTTTCCATATCATCTACTCCCATTCCAGAAGCTTTGTGTTACCATATAAGGCACTAGGAACCAAACACCCTGAAAGCTTGGGAAAAACCCCAAGTATCTTTCAAGTGGAAATCCAAGCCATAAGAAAGTGTGCCCAATTCAATATTGATAGAAGATACAGAAGATAAAGGATTATCATAATGTCGGATAGTCAAACAGCCATTAAAGCACTGAGCTCTTGTGAAATCAGTTCCAAAATGGCGTTGGAATGTCTAGACAAACTCAATGAGCTGGGTGAAAACAATATGAATGGATTCCAGGACACACTGGAATAGAAGGTAATGAAATACCATATGAACTAGCAAATAGGGGGACTAAAATACCTTTCTGGGGGGCTGAACCGTTTTGCGGAATCAGCCCCAATGTAATATTGGAAGAAATAGGTTAAGCCGAGAAAAAGAGAAGATCTGACCATAGGAAAGGTCTAGTAGGGTTTATACAATCAAAGACTTTTCTGGGTGACCACAACCTGTTGAGATGAAATGAATGCATAAGTCAAAGTGAAACTGCATTCATATAAGGCACTAAGGATTTTAAGTAGTTGTAATGGTTGTATTATTTACTTGCCAAAGTGCTTCCGTCTGTCCTTGTGAATCATCACAGGAGCAAAGTACTTGAGTAGCTGTTTCATGACTAAACTTGCATTTCCTGCATATAGGCCCCCTAACCTTTCCCATTTTGTATAGATGTTTTTTCCTGAGAGTCTAAAGACTATGTCGGTAACTATCTTCAATCGTTTCTCACTCAATTTTTGGATTACAGAGCTTTATCTACTCCGTTCAGTGTACTCTTTGTATCAAGGCGACCTTATATCAACCTCCATTTAAATTGATGTTCTTTATCCAACGAGTTCCAGATTTCCAATCATGCGATCCTTCGTAATTCTATAGAACGGTTCTGGACCTATGAAATCTCCTCTGGAGCATTCTTCAGCTAATTGGTTACAATTTGATTATTTGCAATCACTTCCAGTCTAGGCACTTTTATTAGAGACACTGGGTTGTCTCTTGCTAGTCTATTATGGGATACTTCATAGTTTTTTTACTATGCAAGACTTTTCGTGTTCTTGTTATCAAGCTTAACAGTTTTTTCACTAGATCATTTTGAATGAGTTATTCTAGGTTTATATCTCTATTCAGTCAGTTCTATTAAATATATTATCTTATGGATTTGAAAACCATCCAAGTTAATAAAGAAATCTAGTCAAATCTGACTGCATTTCTTGAAAGTATTTCTCCACAAATTGCTTTTTTATACCGAAATTTACGGTTATAACGGAAAATAACTTTTTACGATGAAGCGTCATGGAAATGCCTACAAAATCTTCTTCTTTTTTCTCCACGACCATCATATCAATTCCAAACTCCGTTATCTGCAAACTGAAATCCACGGCCTTTCGACCTATCACATTATTTGTCATATTTTCCGTATTGACGGAGATTATCCTGATAGGAATGAAATTTTAGGCAATCAGGAAATTATAGAAAATCGAAAAAATTCTTTTTTCATAAATTTATTTTGAATTTTGAAGTATTTGTAAACATTTCCATTTACTGAAGGCGTACGTTGAAAATTTAGGGAGGGAATCGTTCATTGGTGAAATCTTCTATATCATGGGCGTGCCAAACAATTTTTAAAGTAGCTTAACTTGATTTGAAAAATATTTATTTATATTTTCAAGCCGATTTTTAAACATGGTAAAGTTGATTAAAATTATCAACTTAGAGAAGATGTTGAATAATTAAATGCTAATAAAAACCCTCTTAAAGGATTAGCCACTGAAGCTTTTACCATTTAAGTTCCGCGAGGCCTACTAATGGCAAGTGAGAAGACAAGTGGGAACTTGATGATGTAATGATCCCTAGCAGGCTCCTCAAGCAAACTCTAATGAGATATTGATGAAGTTTACATTTAATTATAAATTAACAGCTCCATTACAAAGTAATTGGATCAGAAACGTTTGAATTTATTAATAATAATTGACCGAAATTTTATAATATAATTATTATTTATCTTACTTTGACATTAATGTACTAAAAATATATCATTGGAATTATTTTCATTAAAAATGAATATTCAAACTTTTCACGACATCCTGAATTTCAGTTTTAACATTGTTTGTCCTATTTTTTCGTTTTTTAGTAGGTATTTTCTGTCCTTTCGACATATACAATAATAGTATAGTCACATAGATTACATATGTAAGAAAATTGGAAAAAAAGTTGGTTTTTTAAGAAGAATTTCACCATTTCTATCAATGCATACTAAGCTTACTGTTTACAATACATTAATTCTACCACATTTTTATTACTGTTGTTCGCTAATTTATACAGGTTGTTCTAGAACTAGTTATGAACGATTACAAATTATTCAAAACAAGGCGATGAGAGTTATTCTGGGATGCAATAGGTATACTAGTGTGGAGTTGATGACAAATTGTTTAAATTGGTTAAAAATTGATAAGTTTCTGTATGTACAAACAATGATTTTCATCTTCAAAATTATCAATAATCTCTTACCGCAATATTTACATAGTAAACTAGTGCCAATCTCACAGATACATGATAAAAACACAAGATCAGCAAATTCAATCAATTTTTATGTGAAAACAACCATTAAAGGAAGTTCAATGAATAATTTATTTCATAAAGGTGTTGTAAAATTTAATAACTTACCACAGTACATAAAAGTAAGTCAAAATGTGAAAATATTTAAAAAATCATTGATTATATACATTAACAGTAATCCTACAGAAATATAGTGGTTCATATTCATATTTATATATTCATATTCATATTTAAAGTCATATTTATTTCTAATAATATGCATTTCTTATAATATTTTATATCTTAATTTTATGTGTAATTGCTTGTATACAGTACTTTTAATGCTTTCTATATTTTTATTTTGTGCATGTTTTAATTCATATTTACTGATATTATACTTTAAATTATTTTGGGGTTACTTTATACATATTTCTGTTTATTTATGGTACAGTTTGTTTGTTTATTTGTTTATACTTTTTTATTTATATTACTTATTGTACATTTCTATTTCTGTTTATTTATTTTTACATCTTATATATTTATATACTTATATTTTATAATTCACAATTTACTTTTTGCATTGTTTTCCGTTTTATCTAATTATTTTTTGATCATCTGTTTATTGAATATGTATTTTTATTGTTAACATTATCTATGATAAATAAAGCATAATAATAATAATAACAATATGCCCCCCTTAGTTGGAATTATAAAAAGTTCTGCATTATCTAAAATCTACAATATAGTCATCAAAGATCAAATTTTCCAATGTCAAAAAATATGTGTTTTACTAAAGAGTAAAGTACCTTTTAAGTTGACAATATCGAAAAATGTTAAGAACTATAAAAGGCTGGATAATAATATGTCGAAGCATTGGTATGGGTAAAAATTAAATTTATTTGTTTCCAACATTAATATGATGTTAATTTTATAACTTAAGTGTTTGAATGTATTTTATTATTTGCTGAATAAATAAATATTCACTTATTCCGCGTTTTAAATGCAACATTATAAAAAAACATGGAAAACCTAAAAGATTATCATGTGCTTCGTAATCACAAGACATAAACGTTCATTCAAAATAGAAACATTAGTAAGAAATAAAATAATCTGAAGTTTCAATTTAAATGAGTGTAATTACATAAATTTAATCGTAATTTCTAATATTGATCAACTTTTTAAAGCAACATTTTTCGATATTGTCAAATTTAAAGGTACTTCAAACAAATATTTTCAGACAAACCTCGTATACAACCAAAAAATTTGATATTTGATGACCGTATTCTAGGTTTTAGATAATGCAGAACTTTTTATGAGGAATAACTTTTCTTCCTAAAATTAATAATAAAAAAGTTTTCCATATGATTCCAGCTTAGGGAGACATATTGTATACTAAAACATTGGATACACACCGAGATTTTCATCATATTTTATAAAATGCAGATAAAAATAAGCAAATATAATAAAAAAATAAACTTACATATCAATCTCCACCCTCCATTTGACCATCATCTAGTAACTTGGAGCACAACCATTTCCTGGAATCAAAAAAGTGTGAAAATCTCAGATTCGGTTTAACAACGAAGAAAAAAAGCACACAAGTTCTTTTTAATGTAAATAATGGAATGACATGGAAGTTACTCTTTTGAAAGTGACCGGAAATGAAAATGCAGAATGCAAAAGTTATAGAAAAGAAGGATGTTCGGTGCAGCTGGTAAATTTTCATAAATATATCGATGCTTGAAACTTGAAAGGGCAGTGACTACTGAATTGCTTGTATTTTTTTCATCCAAATCGAAAAAAATTCCTTATAAAGTTGGTAGACAATGTCTTTAGTCTAAATATTTTTCGACTAACACCTAATAAAGTTTACCAAACCAAGAAAATGGAGTTTACTTTTAGGAATATGCTCTTAAAAGATCAAAATTTTGTATTTAAACAAGATTTGTAATAAACCGATCGTACAGAGGAATGGTAAATAATTAACAATGTCTCAATATTTGACTTCATCAAATATACAGTTATTAAAATGTTTTATGAAATAGATAGAGACTGTAAAAAAATCTTAATATATTCTGAAAAACCAAACAACTTTCTTAATTATATTTAGAAACATTTTTTTTTCAATTTACAGGGTGCCCGTTAGGTTCAGCTAAAATAATGTTAGTACTTCATATACAGATCGCGAAACTTCTTATGGAATCATCCTGATAACACAAGATCGACAAGGAAAATATGAGAAAAACAGCTTTGAAAGAGAGAGAGAGAGAGAGAGAGTAATTGTGCGCGCGCATCGAGGCGTGTTCTTATTTCTAGAGGCTGGCCGAATGTTGATTGTCCTATACAAAGAGAATAGTTGGTGGTATTCAGTATGGTCCCAACGTGGAAAGAGTGAGGGTGTTGAAGAAATAAAAAAGGTAGAACGTGTCGCGGGACACACGGTATGTAATACATCTGACGTTATAGAATATTAAACAATCTGCATATTCCTCGGTGGTCGAGTAGTAAGCAAACCAGACTCTCACGCGGTAGACCCGGGTTCGATTCCCCGTGAAGAAGTTTTTTTTTATTGTCAATTTTATTTTTAAATAATTACTCTGCTTGATATTAATAACGTCAACAGGTAGAAGTTTGAAATATGTAGCAGAATATTTATTATTATAGATAATGGTACGGTACCCTTCATGAGGGAATCCGACTGGCATCATCTACTTATAACAGCATCGTATATTTAAAAAGGGAAACCGTGGCATTATACAAATTGGACATTCAAGAACTGTACGTTTACCACGAAAAAATTAGTGGAAACATGAAATTGAATTGTTAAATTTTCAATTTGAAGTTATATTACAGTTTATAGAAATTTTTATTTTCGACTCGTATGAATTGTCCATATCGCACTTGAACGATTGAGCACTCCGCCTACGGCGTTGTGCTCAAACTTCGTCCTCGAGAGATATGGCCATCATATCCACACTAGTTGCACAAACTACTATTTCTATCAAAATATGCCCTTTTACATTTAAAAACAACCTGCTAAATGTCAAATTAATTATCAATCAATTTTAAAGTTATCGAATTAAAACATTCAAGTTTTCAAAATTTCAACACCCTGTTTTTCGAAAAGTAAATGTGCTAGACATATCATATCATATCATTTTGTCCAATTTTACGAGAGGAATCTACATGCAAACGTTGTAACTATACCCTTAACGTTCGAGATGCTTATACCATTTTTTGCGCGATCGTATTGAAATAAATTCCGAATAAAATAATTTAAACTTCTTCGAAATGAGCGAAATGTCAAAAGTGAGATTTATATTTAATTAAAAAACAAAACAATTTATTCTACCCTTTGTCTCTTGACAATATGTAGCTGTGGCTACACATTCATGGTTGTTGTGAAGCTTCAAAGTTCACTTCAAGTAAAACTGTATTACGTTTAACGAATTACGTGACAAAAAGAATATAAAAAAGAACTCTACTTCAATGAGATCACGTAATGGTACTAGAAGGAATCTGTATGTTTAACAACAATATGGTTTAATGAGGAGAAAATCACAGATAAATATTGTGAACAAAATAAAATTACGAAAATAGTATAGTAAAGTATAAATGGATATTGAGGTCTTTAAAACACGAGCGAAATAGAGCAAGTGTTTTAGAGACCAGTTATCCACGAATACTTTACGTTTTTTTTTATTGGTGCACTTTGAAATTATAAATACTGGTATCTATTATTACTACAACAACAAGAAATGGAATTAAGAACTAATAATCTAAAATGGTTGAATTGCGTTGTCATGAAAATGAGGAAAACATCAAGTAATTAGCATTTTGATGGAAGTTCAACCTCATCGAGTTCTGAGAATGTTGTATTAATTTAAATACCATTTCCTCCGATTTGAAAAATCGAAATGTTAATATCTCAAACAATACCAACTGTACTTTACATTTTCATTTATAAAATTGAAATTGTTAAATATTGTTCGAATAAAGGTTTTGACGTTACAAAGTACTCCTGTCAGATCAGTAATTGTCATTTAGACTTCGTTTCTCGAGTTGTTGATGTTGCCATGGTAACTTTAAAAAACGCGCGTGTTTTAAAGTTCGATTTAAACAAGCTGGGGCGTGTTTTAAATAGGTGAAATGGTTCACCAATAAAAAAAAGTATATGGCATTTGCTGTTTAACAAAAATCTAATGACAATTTTCTATAAATACACCGCCGAACCCTACATATTATCAGACCCCATCATTTGTGTACTGAATAGTGAAAAATGCTTCTTTGCAGCATGAAATCAAAAGTTTCCGTGCAAGAATTTATCGAAAGCTGCAAAAAACTTTCGAATCGAATTACACGCAAGATTTTTTCCATGTGTATTTTGTGTTGCCTATGCGAATTGGAAGTTTATAATCGTGTGTTCATTTTTAAAATATCAGATGGTCAATTAAAGCATTAGGAGTGACCAACTTTGAATATTTATTTCTGAATCTTTATTTTATGCGCTAAAATCAGAATCACCAATCACAGAATGTGGAGCACTTAAGGTCAATGCAAAATAAAGCCCCAATAACAAAAACGGTTTGAAACATGGAGAAAGGTTTTGTGGAAAATTTCCTTCTCTACAATTTTCATAATTCCGCCAATAATTTATGTTTGTTTTTCCCCAAAAAATATCAAATTTCCTAACAATCTAACATGCAGTGTAGCGTTACAATTAAACCATGAAAGTTGTCGGAAAAATAGTAGCCCAATAAATATTTTTCAAAGTAGAGCACGGCACCACCCGATGTCCTTTAAATTTAGGAGCTGGTGAAGAGTGTTCTCGAATACAAAGGAATATATGGACTAAGTTGTTTATTGTTTTATTTCAACTGGAACAGAATGTTTCGTGTTCTGTATATAAATAAAACATGTCGTATGCAATAATGAATACCAGTCTGACAAAAATCAAATTAGTTTTAAATGTATTATTACGTACTATGTAATATAATGCGTTATTCATTACCAAATGGTCACAAGAAAATGTGAAATTATGGCTTAAGATCGGTGTCAGAATAACCATGAATAATTATTTAAATATAAAAATTCCTGTAGTGTATTTATTACCAACTTTGCTAACAATATCGAACAAGATTAAATTGTATATACTTGTTTATACACATATAATATTCCCTTTAAGGCTCGTTTTGATAAGAGCATACATTTGAGGAAGATTAATGTGTATCTGAGTTTAAATTGCAAATATGAGATTTCAGTGCTTTAGAACTTCCGCTATATATATTACCAGTGATAAAATTCAAACCAAATTACCTCACGAAATATGCCTGAAGACATAAACAGTACGAGAGCAAAATTTTGAGTATCTTGGAATATTTAGAGATAGGTATTTCTTATTGTTTAATAGTTACAAGTGGACAAATTTAGCTTGGCATTTTCAAATCAGATGTCTAAAGACACAACCTCTGGCCACATGGGCGTAGCAAGGGCAAGGGCAGGGAGGGAATAATTTTTAAATTCCATTGCTCCAGCCACAGACTAAATCTTGTGGTCAACACAATCGCAACGGTTAAAGACACAATAACCTTCTTTCGTGAATCGCCAGCCCGTAGAAAATCGGTTCCAAATCTTTCAAGGCTCTGTGAGACCAGATGGTCGGCAAAATTATTTTAGGGGATCACATAATTTCAAGATACTCTGCCATTTTGGAACCCGTTGGAAACGTTTTAGAAGGTGAAAGTATGGATTTGGTTATGGTGGAGAAACATATTGATGATATTCTAGAAGATCGATAAAATATCGAAAATGTTTCTTATGATTTATTTAAAAAATCACTTGATATCGCAGAGAAAGTAGGGGATGAGTTGTCAGTACCACGAGAAGCTCAAAAGCAAGTACACAGAAGTACCCACCACCTGAGTCTGCAGTTGAATACTGGAAGCGATCAATAATCATCCCCTATCTTGATTCTTTAACTTCGTCTTTGGATGTTAAATTCTCCAACAAAAATACACCTGCTTTTGTTTTAACTTATCTTCATTCTTCAAGCATGCTCAAAATGACTTCAAATATTCCCAAAATAATCCAGAATTTTTTATGGAGTTTTATAAGGTGGGTGATGTCTCTGCAGAATTAGATTTGTCGTACAATATGAGGAAGAAAAAGAAAACAAATTAAAGGGCATTGAAGTGGTTGCACTTTTGGAGGAAGTTGATGTTTTTTTCGCTGCAACCAAGCAAATGCTGCTAATATTAAGTGCTTTCCCACTACTGCTACCGTAGAGAGATCGTTTAGTACGAAGGGTGAAAACCTGGCTCAGGAGTACAATGGGTGATGACAGACTCACTGGGTTGTGTTTGATGAGTGTCCATAGAAAATTTTTGAAGGAAAATCAAGAAAGTTTTGGTTTAATTTAATTTAATCGCAGTAAAAATGTTATTACTTTAATATAAATATAATTAAAATCTCAAAGTTTTTTGTTTTCATTTGCCTTTTCTTTTTATCCTAAAATTTTACATTTTGGACGACCATGGACAATGGTTTGTGTAAGGTTATATTTGGCCACTATCCAAACTTCATTGGAATATTTAAATATCTACCGGACGGTGAGTAGCCAGTCCTTTTTCCTTACCAACATGTGATTCTCGTCGAGAACCTGTAGCACCGTTCACCGCTGAAAGGCAAATTTTTACATTTAATGTGCGACGGATAATCTCCGCATGGTTCAATTTAATAGCCAGAAGTGAAAATAAGCTTTCTTTCTCCCGTGAACAATGAACCGATAAGGTTAATTTTAATTATTTCTGAGAGGCTTACCTCAAACTCTTTTTTTAAAGTGCATTCAGTGTGAATGGTAAGTTGCATTTACGTATATGCTTTTCATTTCTGATTCTTGATTTTAAATTTTTTCCTCCTAGTGATAAGCGCCAGGTACACACATACAGCGATATTGGTTTTTTTATCTTGTTCTTTGGTATAGTTTTTCTTATACAGTTGATAAAAGTTTCACATGTATATAGTTGAAGTCTTTAAAATATGTATATTTAGTTAATCAATTAATTCAATCTAATTACCAACCTAGAATATTATATTTCCGGATTACATTAAAAAAAAAATGTAATGTAAACGTTACATTTTTTTTTCGCCATCTGTGATTGAAATAAGTAATAAAGTGAAATTGAATTTTTATGTTTTTTAAATATTGTCTCTTTGATTTCTTTGATGAATGGAAATAAATAAGATTTCCTTGATAATATCATATCGTATATCACATATCTTTATTGCTTCTTTTGTTTTTTTGATAGTAAAATACAGGATATTTTTTTAAAAACCACGTTCTTAAATGATTTTCTTGGAACCAATTGTAAACCGAATTACTGCAGATATCCTGAATTTTGCATAGAAAAAATGTAACTATTGCAAGTACACTGTATCTTTCCTAGCACTTTGTACCTGCCACTTTGTACCTGCCACTTTGTACCTGACATTCCGGTGACATGAGGTAGTACCATGAACTAAATTTCCATGGATTAACATCAGACACCTAGAAAGAAACTAAGGAAAGTAAAACAACATAAAAACAACGTAAAAATAACGTAAAACAACAAACAACGTAAACAACATAAAACAATATTCATTCACTGTGATATTAGTTTCAAAATCATTAGACAACTTGTAAATTTAACAACGTTGTTCATATTCCTTCCCTTCCAGCATTTCCAGGTTTGTTGATAGAGAGTTGTGAGGTGAAAAACAAGTCGACTAATATTATTCAGGGTGGCGCCCACTTACCTTTCTTGATTAACTTTAATTACATTCCTTAACTTGATTCATTAACTTATTAAATTCATTTGGTTACTTAACTTCATCTATTATCTCATTAACTTTAATATAACTTCAATAACTTAAATAAAGTAGGATTACCCGCGAACCGGTAAGACTACTCCCTGAACTGATATTAGTTTGGTCTCCGAATTCACACCTGAGGTGCTCTCCACATTTAGTCGCCGTTGCAATTTATCTTGCCTTATTATTTTAAATAAATAATAGGTAACAATTGCCCCCTCTGTTATAAATCCTGGCTACGCTCTTGTGTGGCCACGCTAAAAAAAGCTCGCTTCCAGTTTCACAATAACATAGAATCACTCTCCTGCGACTTTTCTATACAATTTTCAACTGTACGATAAATGAATTTCTGGATGCAGCGAGTTACCTATGTTAATATGACATTCCGTTTAATTCTAGAATGTTTAGACGGACGGCTTTAATCCGATACACTATCAACGGTGGGTTGAATCAACAAATTTTCATATCCAGAATGCCTTTAAGCTATTTCACAGAAAACGGCAGACGATATTAAGGTACCTATATCATGTATTTTAGGCAAGGGTCTGATAAAGGTATCTATGTATATAAAGTCAGGAAGACACATCACATCATTACATTATCCATAGTGAGGGGAACGTTGAAAATGCGATAATAGCGCCATCTCCATATCTAACCGCAAACCAAAATTCCATATTGACAAAAAAGCTCTCTGTACTGATGAGTCGTAATAACAGCGGTAAACAAGTGATATTGTCCATTGTAATTAAAAACTTAAAAGGGAAATTTAATGTCCTTCGTGGCATATAGCCAGGGAAGTAGTTGTTGCTTTTTAGTGAACGGTCTGCTCTTTTAAAAGTAATTTTTAAATTTGTAAAACGTTATAATACACATAGATTCAAAAGTTTTGCATCACCTTCTTCGGATGCGAAGGAATTTTTTAGCGCTGACAATTTTTTGTTGGCTTGTTTATCAATGTTTACCATTTCAATATTATGTTCCATATTTTTTGCAATATACAGATGTTTACAGTTTTTTTTGTAAGATAACATTTTTAGTGCGATCATTTTAACATTCAAGGCATTTGATTTTTACGATTTTAAGTGCAAACATGAATCGTCAAGTCATAAGTGAGATTGACCGTGCAAGAATAGTGGCTTTAGTTGAAGAAGGTCATTCTCAAAGGTTCGTGGAAAACAGAGTTGGCGTTTGGCAAAGAGATGTGTCTCGTGTATGGAGCCGGTATCACCAGACCAATTCTCTTCGTGATAGACCTAGAAGCGGTAGAAGGCGTGTTACTAATCAGCGGCAGAACCGTTATATCCACTTAACTATACGAAGAAACCCGACCATGGCAATACCAGCAGTCCAAAGAGATATGAGACATGCGTTGGGAGTTCGAGTATCGACCTCGACATTACGAAGACGAATACTTGCGACAGGTTTGAGGTGTTGCCGAGCAATAAGAGTGCCCAGACTACAACCTGAGCACAGAGTTTGCAGACTACAGTGGGCTCAAGAACACGCGGCCTTGCCTGAAGAATTTTGGAATTCGGTGTTTTTTTCCGACGAGACAAGGATTTGTTTGGTACAAGATAGCCATCGAATACGTGTGTGGCGGGATCCAACGAGAGTTGCTCAGCTTGCCCATGCTCGCCCCATGCCGCCCTTTAGAGGAGGAAGTGCTATGTTTTGGGCAGGTATCATGTTAAATGATCGCACAGAATTAATGCATGTGGAGGGAACGATGAATGGTGATAGAGAGAGATTCAACATCCTCACGTGAGACTATGGCGCGCAGTTATCTTTCGCAATCCATCTTTTCACGCCTATAGTGTTGATAAATATACCACGTCTAAGGGCTATTCTAATACCCTCAAACTTCACTATTCAGACACAAAGCACTCGGGATATAATGAAGAATCCAACGTATGCCGGTAAACCATTGGCTAATGTGTGTTTCTATAGACACTACTGAATTGTATGGCTTCATAATAGCTCAACAAGCCGAGTGAATAAATTAATTTCGTTAAATTGCATTCCAATTCAAATTGTTGAATGTGAATTCGAATCTCTTCAGGTTTAGAGCAGGTGAGTTACAGAAAAGGACTGCCGAATATATTTGAATAGTTCATGAAGGATTTGTTGTTTATATTAGAATGTCTGTCTTCATCTTGTTGAGTTGGCGAGTCTGAAGCAAGTATTTTATGTTTTGGATGAATGTAGACATTCGGGATGGAAAAACAAGGAGAAATTATCTGGTAATTATTTGGATCATTCCAAAATTGCAGCAAATGTGAGAGAAGGCACTTACTCCAATTACATAAGTTAATTAAAGAGGTCAAGCTTTAGTTTATAGTCCTAGAAGTCTACATTTGACAACACACAAAATTTAATTCAATAATGAGAATTTAAGAAAAATTGGAATGATTCCTGCTCATACCCGGTAACCTAGTAGTACAGGGAATGAAGCATTTCACCTGGCAATTTTTTCGTCCAGCATGGATTGACTTGAAATTTCAACAGAAGGTAGGTGATAGCCCAAGGATCAAAATCTATATCGAACCGAAGTTATTCGCGATTGAAAGTAACGCTTTTTAGAGGAAAAAATCGACGTTTTTGATATGTTTTTCACGGATAACTCGAAAATTATGCATTTTATCAAAAAATTTATGAAAAGCAAAATTGTAGCTTTTGAAAAAACAAGCAAAACACTTTTTTATAATTTTCCTAAAAACAACAGGCCCATCAATGATTATCTTTTTTCCACAAATGCAAAATGTGATAGATTAAAAGTCAAATACCGGAAAAATGATGCATTTTTCGTAAAAAACTCATAGAATCTTTTTCAAAGAGCATAATTAGACCTTTCTTAAAAAAAAGGTCTGTAGCATCAAAATTGAGTGAATTATGACAAAAATAATGTCAGTACCTACTGAATTTTTTATACAAAAAAATCGGTGAAAACAACCCCTAACCACCCCCCTTATTGAAATTGATCTTTACCCTTCTGCAATTCTCTTTGTACATTGTATGGTTAATATGTCCAAGAAGTTTGACTAATTTAAAATTCATAGTTTTCGAAAAATTATGGCTTAAAGTAAAAAGTTATTTTTCATAATTTTGTATTTTTCACCCTTTCTTTCAAAATAACTCCGAAAATATTAGAGGTTCAAGCAAAGTTATGAAACGAAATTGTAGCTTTTTTTATGACAAAAATTTTCCTGTAAGTAGATTTTTAATATTTGACGAGATATCGCCGTTTAAAACGTCTATATACGCACGAGCACCACCTTTTTGTAGCCCTTTAAACTCACCCCATTTAAAAACAAAAGGGTCTAGAGAGAGAGAGAACTTACACATCCTTGTAGTTCTTGAAGAACCCTAAAAAATCGTTTTTGAATAAACTTTTTATCATCAAAAATGGAGGAAATACGTTAAAAAAAACCAATCGATTTTTTTTTTCGAAAAATTCCAATAGTATAGTATAGTACACTTGGAAGCATAATAATGTACAAAACCGGTTTATTCGGCAGTGGGGCGTTATATATACGAAATGTGGTGAAGACTGCTATAATAGTCCACCAGTGATCGAAGAAGATGAAGATGACATCGACCACGATGAAGATCAAACTGATGATACAGATATTTAAAAATCATATTTGTATTTGTAATTGTAATCATTTATTTTTGTTAATCTATGTGAAAATACAGCGCATTTTTAGGTTAATAAATTTTTTTTTGTACGTAAGTCTACTTTTTTTCAATTTATATCTATTACAATAGTTTATAAAAACTGCAATGTTGTGAAGGGTGGTTTTTGAAGGTTGAAAAGTTACTTAATGCACGTGACACATTTTTTTACAACAGAATTATTGAGCAAATCCCTATTAGCAGTAATTATTTTTCTCTTGGCAAAAATTTTTTTTTACATATAACACTAATAACAGTTGATTTTTAAGGGTTGAAAAAGTATAAAATTGTATTTTGAAATGTAAAAAACTCATCATTTTACTAATTCAAAGCAATTTTCACCTATCTTAAGATTTATAATGCTATTTTTTAATTTTTGACATTTAGGGGTAGTTTTGACCCCTAAGAAACAATCAGGGTTCGTCGGCATGACATGATATATAAAGCAAATTTTTATGCAAATCAGAGGCGAAATCATTTTTTAAGGATTCGTGATTTTTTTTACATTAAGCTATAACAGGGGCTGCTTTTTAAGGGTGGAAATATGATGAAATTATCTTACCCATTTTCAGGTTTAAAATGTTATTTTATGATTTTTGACAAATAAGGGTAGTTTTCACCCCTAAAAACCGTTTAGCGCCCTTCGGTTCGATATAGATTTTGAACCTTTGGCTATCACCTACCTCCTGTTGAAATTTCAAGTCAATCCATGCTAGACGAAAAAATTGCGAGGTTTTACCTTTTTTTGAGCTTCATTCCCTGTACTATAGCCCAACTGACAAAAATTGTTTCAAATTGTTCATATCATCCGAGAAATATCTCCCACAAATTTGTTATCAGCCATATCCCGTGAGTTCTACATTTGTCGGTTGCGTTGTTTCGAATGAATTTCGTCGTCGTCCGACAGCGTTGTCATCAAAATTCGCGGCGCCGTGGTGTCCCTTACATCTACAACCTTCAAACTTCCGAGCGGGACATTGCAGTGATGCTATCCAAAAATTTTCGGGACCAAAAAAACATTATATGGCGTCAGGGACTGCAAAGCGAACATCCATATATATGTCGGTATTTTCATATATTAAGAATTTGTCTAGCTATTTAAATATTTTTCTAATTCGCCTAATTTTTTTTATTTATCTGGCGAGCCGTTGACTTTGAAACACTGCTAGTCGATTACGAAAATATGAACAGAAGTTTTAATCGAATAGGTATATCTCTTAGCCATAGAGGTACTACATATAGAGACAAGAAGCCCGTCAAAGGTTCTGGTTAACTTTCTCTATTGGCTCGCATGCTATGGACATACAGACAACATCAAGGATAACCTCTGATCCCCTGTTTCTTTCTCTCTTACCGAAGTTAAGAAGGACATTCCCACTTATACAACTGCCTATGGCTTGTTGCTCTATCTGTAGTATCTCTATGCTCTTAGCACGTCACACTCCCCACTATTCTTCGCCGCTCTACTATGTTGAAGCATCTCGAGGCTTGCTAACCTCTATACTAGTCGCTCTAATATATTTTAATTTGTTTCTAAGCAATTCTTAAAGCTATTGACCACTAGAAAATAAATATTCATCCATTTATTCATCTTGTGTTTCATCAGATAACTACAAAAACATAATAATCTGCACTACCAGCAAACAAGCTCTATTAGCCTTGAACAGACAACATGTTGCATTAGAGTTAGTATTGGACTGCTATCAAGATTTAGCTGAAGTCTCGGTAAATATTGCCGATTCTTTAGCAAGAGAAGCGGCTGGACCAAGGCTAAACTCAGACAGACCACAGCAACGTGTCACGACAACTTTATAAATGTGTCATCTGTCATCCGTCGTTGAATACGACTCCAATTAACCACAATGATGTTCGGTAGTGTTCATCAGTTGCAGTATGGAGGTCCGTCTGAGTATAGCTTAAGACTTTTAGGACATACCAGCGACACCTACGGCCTGACGATTAGCCAAACGTTATAACCATTCTTGATCCCTAAGGAGTTGGGATTGAATCAAGGGATGCACTTTTGCCAGGATTGCCCTGGGTGACCCTGGAAAGCTAGCGTCGAGGAAATACTTGGCGAGGTAGCGAAAACCTACGCACAACAGTAAGATTTTTAACTGGCCACCTTCATACAATGGAGCTAGTGGTCACACTTCCAAGCAGGTTGTGTGAACAGGAAGAAAAAACTTCCAGTTATGTCCTATGCGAGTGCCCGGAGTTATCGTCATTGAGAGAGTCTTGACCTACACCTGCCTGCTCTGCAATGCAATTTCAGCTGACACATTCGAACGAGTACGACAAGAGTTTACTAATAGGATGTATTACTGTCAGGAAGTAGACGGAGCACATTTCGAACACTTGCTATGAGAATCCATTCTTGATATTTGATTAATTAAATTTAAAAAAATAATTTCAATAATTTTGATATTTATTTAATGTATCTGTCAAAATTAGTTTAAGCCCAAACAAAATTAATATGGCTATGTAGCCAATGTCAATCCTTTCAAACGAGATATCACTTGCCATAAGGTCCTGTTTAAAATTATTGGCCAGAGTGGCACTGTGACGTCATCTATTACTATTACGTCACCTGTTACCATTCGTAGAGAAGTTTACAACACTTTATTTTCACCCTCCAAATTTTATTATTGTAAGTGTAGCCGTTAAAAAGATACGAGGGGGGGTGGGGACTTTTGAATAGCACTGTATATTTCAGATCTTCCCATCTCTATTCCTATTATTGCAACCAATGAATTGTCTAGAAAAATTCTTCAAATTTGATACATCTTATATAGTGTCATTATATGAAGTTTATAAAGTTTTTTTTCTCAATTTTATTAGATACCTCTAGGCGATCAATCAAGTTACTTCCACGTAAAATATATCTCCGCTTGGTTTCTATTTAAAATAACATTCATGTATAGAGTGAGTCGTCTGCAAAACCTTGGTGGAAATCGATCCAAATGGGAATAATGGAAAGATACACGATTACGCCATTGTGAACTCGAATCAAAGGGTTGGATGGATATATTTGGAATACGAAGTTTTAATGGTTTAATGAAATTAAGATGTATAGTCGGGTGATAAAAGTTGTTTCTTGAACTAAAGTGGGAAAGTGTAACGAAACAGTTTGTAGATTGTCTGAACTTTATTGTAGACTTCGATAACACACAGCTTCAGCCATTCACTTTGTTTGTAGCCAACATTTCAAGAGCAGATCAGTTTTTGTATGTTTCAACAAAAATACTTTTTGCTATTGTTTGCGTCACATTTACTTGAAAATATTGAAGTCGAGCATTCGCGGACGGCAGTGGAGCTAACAGCAGCAATAATATAAGAGCGCTTTCAGACGATACACTTCGTGGCCGGCCACTAGTGTCTGAAAAGAATCGCGCGGCTAAAAATACATTAGTATAAATAGGAGCATTCACACGCGACACAGATAAGGAATACGTGTCAGGTCACTGAATCTAAGTGTCTCTTCCCCTCTAGTGTCCAGACACTATGTTTGTGTACGGGTAATACATGAACTTCAATTAGTACGTTCAAATGGGACACGCGTTTCGAAGTGTTCCCAACCCAAGTAACATGTTGGTAACCGTTTAATTACCAAAATGTTATGTTACTGGCTTATATCGGTTTCACGGAAAGCTTTTTTGGTTTATTAGACAACTCTGGAATACCAATTTGCTTATTATATTACTAGTTAGTTCTATTATATTGTGATAAAAGCGATCTTAGAACATAATTAGAAGACCTCTATATAATAGTTTCTTAACTGGTTTATACACCTTTCTATGATGACTATTAAGCAATATAGAAGCATATTCTTCACACTTTTAATTACATACTTTATAGTATACTTTGTAAACGTCTATATAATCGATTTATATAATAGTTTGGTGATTTAAGCAAAATAGCGTTGATAAACTCCACGGGATCAGATGTCGTTTTCTGACAATTATTTAGAAAGGGACATGTGATACTTTTATAAAATATTGTAGCTCAATAGCGGTGCTATATAACAAGTTTAACCTTACACTGCCATCATGAGTGAGATTCCAAAAAATGGAAAAATATTAAGAAAAGTGGTAACTTTAAACGCAAGGTACAAGGTAAAATTGCTAATATGAGGGAAAAAATTCAAATGATGTCTAAGTTTGAGTTAAACTATCAGCTCAGAACGAAATTAAGATCGTGGACAGTAAGTACGGCATAAGTAGAAGCATACTGCTCTAAAAGAACTCTTAAATATTAACAACCGATTGTCAAGTGCAGCGTTACCGAAGGATCCAAGAACTTTTTCACAAACACCACCTAACATTAGTGTAAAAAAAATTGATTTGGGGGAATATTGGCATAACGGGATTGAAAGTCCAATAAAAGCGGTTTTAGTCAAAGATATACCACCTACAATTTCAAAAATTGTAGTTTTAACCACTATAATGGAACGATTATATCCCCTTTTAGCGACATAAGAGAGTAGAATTGGTCAGGACAAACTCCAATTCCCACTGCTCTTGACGGAGGAGAAACCAAGTGGCGGCTCATGCCGGTTAGAAAAAACAGTGTTGACAAACGTTAAGTTAATTCCCCAAATAGATACATATAATAACTTTGAAAATAATAAATAAAATGTCACCAGAGAAAGAGATAAAATATAGACTACAGAAAATTTTAATTAGGGACCTACAGTTATTAACGAAAAGTATTTTGCTATTATAGACATTGTATTAATACAAATGTATAACTATGACAGACTTGATAATAACCGGCAAGTAAATCGGCAACACCGATTATTTGTAAAGAGGCGTTAACTTAAAATAGATACATTTATCAAACTACCTATATTAAGGAGTTAATAAAGTAATATAAGCTCTTAAATTCCTTTCATAAAACTATTGAACCAGCGGTTTGCATTTTCTCATACCCATTACCGCCATATTGCAATCTAATTGCGAGAATTCAATTTTGATTGAAAATGAATAATTCTGAATAATTTTATAACAACTATGTAACAAAATATGCTGCTCTACTCACAGAAATTAGTTTTGTCTGGAAAACTGTAATTATCGCTTAAAAAAACATTGTCAAATAAATTAATGCTTCAGAAAAAATCTTATTTTTGATAAAATAACGGGCGCGTTGTGTTTTTTCGAGGTACCGTAATCTATTTTCACAATAAAATTTGCTTCGCATGCCAGTTTTCAGGTACTCCTGTGTCCCTTTTCACTATATCGCCGAAGTTAAGATGATGTAGTAGTGTGCGATAGACGCCATACCTACTTAAATTGGCGAAGCAGAATGCAGATAAATGTGTGGCTAGTATTTCAGCCGAATGTAGTCAAATTTGGTTACCAATGTTATCATTGGAATAGTGGTCAATCGATACACACTTCAATACACAAAATCACCAAACTGAGTCATACATATTTTGAGAACAAAAATAATAATCATACACAAAAAAGTAACAACAAACGCGTTTTATTAACAACATTTCCAAAATAAGCGAAAAAAAGCGCTATCCAAATAAAAACCGTTCCTGGAACGTGCACTTCACTGGATTCCATTTCTAGTAGACTATCATATCTTTGGAATGTCATAAAATAAAATATTTTATTTCACATTTTACCAGAGATGTGATCAACTATAAATGGACCTTAATAAAATTTGACAACAAAGTTTTGTAGTCTTAAACTTCAAAATTTTATTGATTGCCTAGTTGTCATATTTTTTTCGTTGTGACAGATAGGGACCAACAATTATTTTATTACTAGTTATTCTTGACAAAGGTAGCTGGAACGCTACCGAAACGTCGAGTTAAAAAAATAAAAAACATTATTGTGGTTTGATTCCCAAAAAATAAGAAAAAAAATAATAAATAATGCCACAAGGAACTTACAGAAGATACAATTTTTGGTTTGTACATTTTCCTGTAATTTCACTATTTAAACAATTAGAATGAAAAAACAAAAATTCACTTAACGATTTTCCAGAAAATTGCATGCCCAGCATCGTAAAGTTTTTCTCATGTTAATCAAACCCCTTCAACTTTGAATTTTCGAGATTTTTGTATTTTTTGCGGCATTTCAAGGATATTTTGTGTACTTTTACTGTGCTACAATGAATATTTAAAAAAATATTTGTATTGAATTGAAACAACGGAAAATAAAAACGAAATAAGAATACAGAATTACAAATTTAGAAAAGTAGAAAATTTTAAATATTTAGGTGTGATGATAAACGAGAAAAATGATAGAAAAGTAGAGATAGCAGAAAGAATAAAAGCGGGAAATAAGGCGTACTGAAAGTACAATAAATTGATGAATGACAGACATTTAAGTAAAAACACCAAATTGAAATTGTACAAAGCTGCTATAAGACCAACAATGACATATGCCGCAGAGACTATGTGTTTGACAAGTAAAAACGAAGAAAACTTAAGGATAGCTGAGAGAAAAATATTAAGGAAAATTTTTGGCCCAGTGAAAACAGAAGAGGGGGAATTCAGAAAAAAATGATGAATCATGAAATTAGGGAGAAGATGAAAGGAGAAGATATCGTGAGGTTCATAAAAGCTCAAAGGTTAAAATGGTATGGACATGTAACTAGAAGGGAGACATCAACAATAATAAGAAGAATAACAAACTGGACACCACAACTAAGCAGTCACAACTAAGGACAGGAAAAAATGGAAGAAGATAACAGAAGAAGCAAAAACTCATAGTAATTTATAAAGGAAAATAAATAAGGAGAAAACAGCGGAGTGATTCACCGCAAAAAAAATGAATCTGATGAGCTGAAATCAGCGGCCACCATTCCGACAGGAATGAATAGCCTATATATATATTGAATTGAATCAAATACACGTATACGACTAATGTCTCGAGTGAAAGGTTCTTTTTTACGGGACACTTTTTGTGTCTTGAATCTTGAATCCAGTGGCCGGCCACAAAGTGTCTGGTCTGAAAGCGCTCTAAGTAATCGCCACATATTTGTCTTGTTGGATAACTAATGACACAAGTAAATCTCGATTTATTTCCAAAGATTCCAAATAGCTCAATTAATTACTTACATAAATACTGATTCCTCTTAACATAACACAAAATCGAACATCCTTAGTTCCCACTCATTTTCAAACATTGCGATTTTGTTAATCCATTTCAGCTCGAAAACTTTCCGCAAATCTCGAGGGAATATGGATAATTCTGATTGTTTGCGATATTATTTTCTCGAGAACAGCGTCTTAATGTTAGATGTTAACGAGTGGAACTTAAGAAGAACTTTTCGTGTCTCTCCCTCTCTTCAGAAACTAATTAC
>CAJUYG010000457.1:120261-147688 GCA_910591675.1 Galerucella calmariensis
ATGAATCCGGATAGATGTCGTCGATATTACAAAGAGAATACTTTGTAATTATTAGTGAAATGGAGTGACAGCGTTTTGAAATAGTTGCCTTGATGAGACTTTGTTCTGTAGCTTATGTTTAGGTCCATTTCAAATTAATTTGGAAACACCCTGTATATTGTATTCGAAAAACAATCAATTTTATTCAAGATACTTCGTCATAGGAGAAGGAAAACACCCAGGGGGAGTTTTGTATTAGTTAACTTGATCAAAAATATTTCCAGACCCTTTGTTTAAATTTTCCACATAGAAAATTTGAAAAAGTCAATCATTTACAGCAATGTAATAATTTTCGACATAAAAAATGCTTGATATTTGTCTGGGGGTTCTTTGGACGAGAAATCGACTGACACAGTCCGTTTTTGTATAAAATCATTTTTTCGCCTCCAAATGGAGTCATGAAATTTTCGAAAATCAACTTTTTAAAACTAAAGACACTCATAATTCGACTAATATGGTAGATAGAACGTTCTAGTCTCCGGCAATCGATTCAGGGGGTAATTTTACATATACCAGTGGATTTTGAGTCCATAAATACAAGCAATAAGGGAGTTAGCAGTAACCAGTTTATATGAAATATTTCCATACCTACCCCTTGCTTCAAAATTTTCGACAAAAAAAATGTTTTCGACATAAAAAATGCTTAAAATTCGTCACCGGGGGTTTTTTGGGACGGAAATCAGTTCATATCGCGAAATATATCCATACCTATTTCTTGTTTCTCACTTGCTAAATTTTTCAATGGAAAAATCAAATTTGACTATCAATAAAAAGTTGCCCAAAATTAATTAATTGTAGATTTCACGAATATCTTTCGTTGTAAATGTTCAATTTCTTGTACATTTTTTTATACCTCTTAAAATCAACTACCTTCATTTTACTACACCCACTTGTTCACTCGATAAATCTCACGCTTTCCCATAAAAACCATCAACTTGAGTAAATTTCAAACAAAATCTCTCAAGAAGTTCGTTTTTCCCTTCAAAACTTTCATCACGAGTATTATAAAGTGATACTAGTGTATTATGGCTCCTTCAAACCGGCAGCAAAACCTTATACATTTTTTAAGCAATACACTCTGCTAGTGAATAGTGGTTACATGAATGGGAGGTGGCCGACAAGTAGCTAGCCTCGCCGCATCATTGCTACGAAACTGATTTATTATTTCTTTCAAACTTTTCGCAGATGGATAGTATTTGTATGGGACAGCTGTATTTTATTTCTATGTTTGTATGTTCATTGGGTGAAGAAGTACTTCTTCAAAAAATCAAACGGTATAGAATTTTTACGATAAAAAGACGATGATGTCATTTTTAGTTACTTAGGGCAATTTATAGGTAACAGGTTGACAAAACTTCAAGACATTGTCAGATCAACTGGTGAAATTCCCCAGTATGTTTTGAAGTTTATTGACATTCGATCATCGTCTAATATTCTCAAGTTTTTTGGTGCTTTTAAATTCATTGTTTCTTCAAGATCAAAAGAACAGTTGTTTTCATTACTAATTATTTAGGCAAATCTGCAGTGTGTAGTTAATAAAATGCCGAAGCAGCTGAGCAGTAAATGTCAAGAGATGGTACCTATTTTGAACGAGAACGTTTCTCCCGCTCACTGCTGTTAAAGATGTAAGTGATAGTATTCGCTATTTGTATCTATTTATTATTATCATTGTTACATATATAAAATATAAATGATTGAATGTTTCTAATGTTTATATAAAGAATAAAAAAAATATAGCTTGGCAACATCACAATATTTTGTTTTGCAGCGTCATCGTCTTTTTATCGTAAATAAACTATACTACTAGTTTTCACTGAAATAAATGTATTTATTGATACAATTACTAAAGTTTATCCATAAATAAGACAGAGTAATAAATCTTCGTGAGCCTTGCATAAACAATACAGGTCATAGTAGAACTTTATTATTGTTCTGATTCTGTGTCGGACAGGTAGGATCACCCAGTATCAGGACAAGTTTAAGGGTAGGGGTCGCAACCTTTTTCGGATGCTTGTCAAATTAACCACAATGTTAATATGAAAGGGACGTTTTTGTCAGATATTTTCATTTTAAGACGTATGGGACGAGATTGACTTGGGCGTTAAAACAAAGTAGATATCCGATTTCATATTTTTCATTCTCCAAATATTCGTTTTATTTATTATAGATACCTTTTTTCGGAACTGAAGTGAGTCTCTTGAAATTGGAAAACTTATACAATTTGTGTTTTTTCAAAAGATGGAAAAAGTTGCTCAAATTTGTTTTTGTAACATTAATTTTAACAATGCAATTGCACAAATACCTTTTTTCATTTTTGGTAATCTATTCGCTATCTGCCAATTTTTTCAATTTACATCGTCTTTGGAAATATTCTTCGAAAATAATTGTTCTTCAATCTTGGTATAGGGAAAGTCATCTTGATTTTTTCCTCCTTTAAAATCGTAAGTTCTACAGTTCACAACTCCTCCTTCCCTTCAAGCTATAGTTCATGAGAAGCTATGAAGGAATCTTTTTTGTAATCCTCTTGGTTCGTATATATTTCACAATTCTTTTTATCCTTTTTGTTTAATGATACTTTCCTTTTCAGTGGAATAGCTTGTAATTATTTCTGTTTTAAGCACAAACTTTTTAATTTCAATCATATCAACAAATATATCTTCATTTGTCGCGTTCGTATTTTAATTTTTCACACCCTTAATCTAATATTTTTGGCTTGATTCCATAACTGGGCCAGCAGTGACCTTGAACTTTAAAAAATCGATAGTTTTAAATTGCTCACAATATACCGCAATAAATGCGATTCTGTAGTCTCTTTTACTTTCCACCAGACAATAATGTAAGCAGCCCAGATAATGGATAAAAGGATAAGTGGCCTCTGGGAATTTTTCAATTAACTTATACAGCTGTCGAATGGTTAAACATGAAACTCTTATCAATCCTCCTTTCTTCATTCGTGAGAAGCTTATAACGACAGGCAATGTTTTTAAATTATAATGTATATGAAATGTTGTTTTCTAATGAGAGTTCAACCATGAGTTAAGACAAAAATGGCTATGAAGTTTGTATAATACTTTTCTTGGTGTGCGTCATCGATTGTTATTGTCCTTCTAACACATTACGATGGAAGAAATGGAATAAAAGGCAGGTCTGTGATTAATCCTGATCAAAATATCACAATAATTAACTGTTTAAACGTATTACAAACGTTGATCCTAATTTTTAGATTACGCGCAAGCGCGACCTATCAATCGGAAGAAATTACATCATTCAAAATAGGATGCAGACGTTCCACTCGTATTGGCAATGTGTCCTAAGTCTTTTTCCTCTGTCCCTCTGACAGTTCTCGTGTCTATACCATGTGATCAGTTAAGGGTAGCGAGCGGCCATATCTCATAAGATATTGGTCGTTTAGATTTAGAAAAAAAAATTAATGATAAAAGTCGCCAAGAGAAATTGCTGGAAATTATTATCGAGCTTGTCAAACGTTCGCTAGAGGGTGTAACAACCCAAACTGAGTAGAAAAATGGGATTTTTATAGAATTTTGCCTGTTGAAAGTATATCGATGATATCATTTTCATATTCACTGGCTATTCACTCATACTATTTGACAAAAATGTTTTGTTCTTTATATCAAAATGAAGCGGTGGAGGAAGTTCAAATGTTTTTCTGAACAAACCAAGATTTCTCCCGTTTCGCTTGAACGATTTTAACAAATTTGGGCTCATATGAAAGAGCACAATTCACACTACAAAACGCTCACTTGGTTACGTTTTTCGACTTTCGTCTACGCCGCTAGATGGCGTTAACTGAAATGGTATCAAATTTTTGAGTTTTCTTAAAAAAAACAAATGTACCTAATGGTATATTCATTTTTACGCATATTTTAAAAAAGGATATATTTTCTAAAATTTAATTAGAAAAATTGATTTTCTACCTTTTTTTGAACCGTTGATATTGAACGAAATATAATTGTATTACATTAAAAAATAGCACGCCACTCCTTTTTATCAAAATAAAAATCATTTTCGTAATCACTTATTAGTTGCTAACATTAGGAAAAATTCTATGAAACTCCCATTTTTCTACTTGGCGACTTTTATCATTAATGTTTTTTTCCTAAATATATACGACCAATATCTTATGAGATATGGCCGCTCGCTACCTTTAACTAATCACCCTGTACTTTGTTGTTTACGGTTAATTATTATTTATGGAAAGTGAATATTAATCTTTTTGTTATATTTATTTAAATAATACAAACATTTTCCTAGATACTTGGGAAAACATTAGCATTTTGAAATTTCAGTTATTTTCAGTTAAAAAAAGAAGCTGGTAATGATTAATTTCATAGCCTTTTCGAATTTGGCTGAATACGATCCTGATGATTTTATTTATGAAATTTAAGGTTAGCTTAATGTCAAAATAGCAAATAAAATAAACGACATACCCAAAACCCGGATATATACGTCACAAACGATGACGCACACCAAAAACGCTATTGAATGTACTATATTATTTAATGTCACTCTTGAAATATGTTACGCATAAAGTCATTGTTAATTACTATATTGTGTAAACAACGTTTAGAAGACTATATTCACATTAACTTTATGCTGGTATACAATTGAGTTGGATGAAATTAATGTTTCAACGCCAGCAATCAGTTCGGAAAATATTACAGAGCATGTAAAAAGTCTATCAGGTTTAATGAAGCGTATAAATACTTGTGAAGCCAATTTGAATATAATAGTTGTTAAATAAAGTGGAAATTATTGTTTTATGTGGCAGTTTATTACTGATTCGGGTATAGTAACTGTTTAGGTATTGTTTCAAATTTAGTGTTCTGTGCTTCGTGCTGCAGCTGAGTGATTAATACAGCTTCCGGCAAAATGAAATTTTTATTTATCTCGTTAGATTTTCATTCAATAAATCAATTAGGCAAACAACCTTCATATAGAGATTCATATACACTGTCTAATAGAGGAGTTAATTTTAATTGAAAAACATTTTATATGATACAAAACCGGCTAATGAACTCATGTATTTATCGGATAAGAAGAATATTTTATTTCCCGGGAGATTATTCTGTCAGCAGAGCGCTGACGGTGTGAAGATAGGGAGAGCACGAAATTTGACTGTTTGGGGGTGAAAATTCAAGTCAAGGCTGTCGTTGTACTTCGTCAGCGAAAACATGTTTTAGCCCGTAAGGATTTGGAGGGTAAGAGTGATTTTCGTGAGAAATGTGAAAGCAAATATTGATAGAGAAATTTGGTAGTGATAAAAATAGCAGCTAATTTATAAAATTCGTTCTATATTCAATAGGATACAATTACTTTCACAGGCTATGCACCAATGAAATAACTAAATTCCATTCGACAAAAATAATATAGAATAGTGGTTAATCGATACACACTTCAATACACAAAATCACCAAACTGAGTTATACATTTTTTGAAAACAAAAATAATCATACATAAAAAAGTAACAACAAATGCGTTTTATTAACAACATTTCCAAAATAAGCGAAAAAAAGCGCTATCCCAATAAAAACCGTTCCTGGAACGTGCACTTCACTGGATTCCATTTCTAGTAGACTATCATATCTTTGGAATGTCATAAAATAAAATATTTTATTTCACATTTTAGCAGAGATGTGATCTACTATGAATGGACCTTAATAAAATTTGACAACAAAGTTTTGTAGTCTTGAACTTCAAAATATTATTGATTGTCTAGTTGTCAAATTTTTTTCGTTGTGTCAGATAAGGACCAAAAATTATTTCATTGCGAGTTAATCTTGACAACGGTAGCTGGAACGCTACCAAATCGTCGAAATAAAAAATAAAAAACATTATTGTGGTTTGATTCCCAAAAAATTTAGAGAAACAAAACAAATAATTGTCTAACCGGAAATTGTGTGAAAACTAAAAATTTCGATGTCAAAAAAGACGTTATTTTGATTCTTATTTTCCAAATCCCAGATCGTCAGGACTTAAAAAAGTATTTTTTACTCCACATTTTCTATCATATCTATAATTCTTTATTTTATTGAAGCAAGTTCAGACAGATCATAATAATAGGAGGCCGAGCGTCTTCTATTATCAACGGACCACCCTGTATCAAAATATGCAAGTATCTAAAATTTTCCAAAAAGGAATGGAACAATTTGAAGGTTTTCCTTTGATATTTCATATAAAATATTCTTGAGCTTCCTTGTTTATTGTAAGCTAAATATTTAAATAATTGTCCTAAAAATGTTTCGCGTCGTGGAGTCCTTCCTATATACATACTTAACAAGATCATGTCATAGAGGTTTGAAAAATTTAAATACTTTGTTCACAATTGAATAGAAATGAAAATATTTTCAATAAGTGACAAAATAAATTACTCTATTGTACTCAAACATACTTTAAATATCATTAATATGATAAAACGTTTGAAAAAAAAATAGGAACTTACAGTAATTATTCCTCTCTTTTGCATTTATATCCATCAAGAACGGCATTAAATCACCATAATGTTCATACACGATATTTAAAACGAAAAACAATTACCTACTTATTAAAGACCGCACAATAGACTGAGTATCGATGACTTACGCACTGAATCATAAAATGTTTGGACAAAAAAAACTAATTACTACTTTTTATTGCTTCGGTTGTTTAGCATGTACTTTAATTTTAAATATTATTTATACAAAAGGTATGAATATAAAGTAAAAGCAGATAATAGGTAGGTAGGTACCAAATTTATGAATATTATACAGATTTATTATAAAATTTTACAAACAACAAGTTCGCGCATACGAGTGCAACTTTAAGTGGCTTCTTCTCATGTGAAAAAGAGTCTATTTATTTTATCTCATCGATTTTTCTTCTTTTTTTGTTACCAATTGTAACTTACAGCTTATTGTATACTCGAAATTTTATGTACATTGCTGTAAGAATTGTTTTTTATACGCAATAAGGTTATTATTATTTTGCACCTTGGACCTTCACAAACAGTACGACACGATTAGATTAGAATTGGAGTGGCTATTTGTCCTATCCCACTGCGACTTTTGCAGATCTATTGTGATCCTCTCTATATATTTAGAGCTCGATATCTAGCTTTAATCTTTTCATTAGACTTGTGCTTGTGCCCTTGGCTTTTCTTCTCCAAGTAAGTGAAACCGCACACTTGCTAGGCCTTCGTACTCAAAGAGTATGTTCTCCGCGGTTCGTCTTCTTCCATAAGAACCTTCATAGGCTGTCATCTGCTAGGCCAATTGTATGCATATGTTTTCTCTGCCTACAATGTCCGGTCAGCATTCCTACCATCATCCTCGTCGTTCTTGACTTTGACAAAGTAGGTCGTGTGACAGTTTCACTGAAAGGTTCTGGTCCTATCATGACCTCCGCTGCTCTCTGCGTGGCTAATTCATCGGCATTTTATACCTTGGTGACCTGGTACCCAGGCTAGGGCTGCTGCTGGAAGTATCTGGAAGTATCCACAAATAGTCGGAAATTCCATTTATTCAATGTATTCTAAAGCCCAATAAGCTGTCAAACGGTAATATTTTCAATGTAGTTTTGATCAGAAACTTGGATGTGACCACTCAGTATATTTTTGCTCTTAGTTTAGCGATAACGTTAGCTGAACCGCATCACAACTAACTGCGGCCCATAAGGTTCATTAAAGTCGACTACAAAAACCCAAAGTGTATAATTGCAGCTGAACCTAGTCGGGGGAGTTGTACAACTACTCTCCGGAGTGCCATTAAATGCTATCACCAACGCTACTCTAATTCAATTCTAATGGCGCATTCAAGCAAGAAATAATCTTTCCTGTTCTGATTAAAGGTAACCACTCGTACTATTCTCATGCAAATTGAGTGTTGCTTTAAATATTACCCAGCAAACCCCCATGTTCGGAATATGATAAAATGGTAACCTACTTTCTTACTATTATACACAATTATTAAAATTGATTATCCAACATACAGGGTTATTTTAATGTTCAGACTTCGTGTGAATTTGATAATGCGATGTTAAATACTGGTAGGAACAAGGAACTAAGACCCAGAGCACTAAGCCTAAGGATTAAGAGGAGAATGGGGAACAAAACCAGCGTTGTTGAAACAGAACTGGCTGGTATCTAAATTGCCGCAAAAGAACCAACCAGAATAGGAATTTCTGGCCAAAACATAACAATCTGCACTGATAGTAGATAAGCCCTATTAGCCTTGAACAGACAACGTGTTATATCGGGGCTAGTACTAGAGTGCCACCAAGATTTAGCTGACGCCTCGGCAGATAACAATATTATCCTGAGGTGGGTTGAAGGGCACGACAGTAGTAAAGGAAATCGCATTGTCGATTCTTAAGCCAGGGAAGCGGCTGGACACCTACGGCCCAACGACTTCGATAATTGCAGAACTAGCCAAACGTTACACTCATGCTCAATCCCTTAAGAGATGGGATGGAATCAAAGGATGCAGTCTTGCTAGGATCACCCTGGGCGACCCTGGGAAGCTGGCGCCGAAAAAATATTCGGCGATGAACAGGAAAAACCTACGTTTGACAGTAGGATTTCTGACTGGCCACTGTCAACTAAGGAAACACCTCCATACTATGGAGCTAGTGGACACACCTCTATGCAGGATGTGTGAACAGGAAGATTAAACTGGCAGGCATGTCTCATGCGAATGACCGGAGTTATCGTCGATACGGGAGTGTGGGTTTGGTGAGTCTTGGCCTACACCTGCCGATATAAAGGAGATGTCTCCTAGTGACCTGTCCACCTTCCTGAGAAGGAAGGACGATGACCTAGAAGGACAACTCCTCGGGAGGATGTACAATGGGTCACATGTGGCCTTAGTGCTGTGATACTCACCCTTCCTACTCTACAGATACCGATACAGACGGAACTGAGATCTTTTCCCAGAGAATCTAAGAATATTCACATTCAGTTTTCATCCCTCTTCTATCTAGCAGCCTTCCAGTTTCTCCTACTTTATCGTCTGAAACCTGAGCTTAGTTGAGCCATCACACTAGGTTGTCTTGTCTTCTTGGTTGTAACTTCCCTGTATTTATTGTGCCTTAAGTGCTTGTGAAGGATCCAACCAGAAACCTGGAAGCTTTTTATACAAGTACTGAAAAGAATCATGATCTATGGGAGTATGTTGTTCTCCCTCTTGGGCTAGTGAATTTTCTTCTTTGTAGCCCTAGTGATTTGAGTAGCCAGGTATTCAGGCTAGGAACTGGTTAACGCTTCCACAGTTTGTAGTTCAGTTAACCATGATAGATGTGTGAAAAGATCGCATATCAACCACCTCATGAAAGGTCTGTTCTCACAAGCATCACAGACAGTCTTTGACAATCCTGATTCGGCGCAAAGGCTGTCTGTGATGCTTGCGAGAACAGACCTAATAACTAATTTAATCTGTATAAACTTTGATGCGTATGAAGTGAAATTTTTGTCTATCAAATAAGTAAAAAGTGCTAACCTCTCTTTGCATTGACAGTAATTTATTCAATCAACTTTTTATGTAGCACATAGCACACGCTATTTTCCATTTAATCCAAGGATTATTGTTCGACACCTAATTGAAAATAACAAATAATAGAAAACTATTTGATATTATCATGGAAATTGGGAGAATAAACAGTATAAAAATTCAAGGCTAGCTCTAATTAGTAAACAGTATCCATTGGAAGATGTCCTTTTGACCTAGTTTTAACCTCTCGACAAAAATTAAAATAAAAAATGTGTTTATAGAGGAAAGGGACCTAGATGGAAATAACAGCAATGATGTGATAAATATATAGGATTTGTTCGATGTTAATTTAAATACCTTGTTCATTTTATCTTTTATCAAGAAAAAGAAGAACTTGAATTCTCTTTGCAAATTATGAAGCCACAAGATACAACGAACTAAATATAGAATCAGTTGAACGAAATGTTCATTACTATTAATTAAGCTAGAGCTGTATATTTTGTATGCTCCTGAATGATTCATTGAAAACCTCACAAAATTTTGTTGTAATTCCCAAATCAGCTTGAATAATGATAATTTTTGAATCGTTTACCAATTGGATATTCTGTAACTGTTAAGCCTCTTCTACGTGCTGTGTCTTTGCCAGGAGGTCGAGTATTTGGGTAAATTCTGTATGCAAAACTAACTTGGGATTCATACCTACTTGAAAAAACCACAAAGGGAAAAATGGGCAATAGAAAACATACACTGGCTGTACACTACAGGGGTGATACCTATGGTTACCTATACCAAAAGAAAGCCGAAAAAACTTCTCTTGAGTCATTAAGTCTTTTTTATCACAAAACGGTGTCAAATGATAGTAGAAAAAATGGATTTGATTCATAAGCATTGAACTGAATTTTCCCAACCCCCAGTTACTCTATGTTTTCCGACGAATGGAAATTCAAGCACTAGAGGTCGAAGCAGGGATTCAAAGTTTGCAATGTACACAACTTTAAGAGAAAATCCTGAAGAGCTGAAATAAACATACACACACAAGAAATACTGTCTTGAAAAGGTTGCTTTCACAGAATTGTTGTACTTACAAACACAAATCCTGCACATTTCACTTGGAAATCTCACAGCAGAAATATATATATCCTTTTATATAGACCAGTTGAAATGTATTTTGTGGAAATATATGTTTATAACTATAAAACGATTCTTTTTATAAACAGCTCAAAGTGGAAATGTTTATTTTTTTTTATTTGGATTTTTTATACAAGAAAAATTTTCTTGATTCACTACAAAATTTAAATGATGATAAGAACGAGCATGAAAAAAACTGTAAACAAATACCAACTTAACTGCAAAATTTCGCGTACCTAGACTGAATTTTGAGAGCTTGAATAGATGAGGCTTTCACTTTATGTAGAGATCCTTACTAATGACGAAATAATAGTATATTACGTAACGTGTGTGGTAAGAAGCATTTTACGCACGAATGGAAAAGTTACGTAATTCAGTTAGTGCGTAAAATGCTTTACGAGTTACGTACTATACTCACGTACGTACGTACTATAATCAATACATACTTAGCCCTTTGGACTTTTCATAGTAAATTTCGGATAAAATGGCGACGTCTATTGACAGTTACTAAGATGTTGCTAGGGAAGCCGTGCGATTTACTTTACAGCTGTGCGTTTCTTTACCGTGCGTAATAAACATTGATGCCGACTGTGTGTTACAGGGGGGTGGTAGGTAAGACAAATTAAATTTGTTAAAATCTACATTATAAGTATTAAAATTAAAGTTGTGACGCGTTTCGCTAACACAGTAGCTTTCTCAAACGAGTGGAGGTATAATGAATTTTTTTTAAATTTATACATTGCCTTAATACTGAATTTTACGGATATTGACAATAATATTATAATCTATTTACATGGGAATGAAAAGCGAAAAGTGGCTAAAGTATTTAACAAGTTCTCCTGGAAATTTATCACAACAATCTTACCGGAACCTTTCTAGGTGAAAAGGTTTAATAAGGGAGAATTCTTGATAACTATTTGGTCGTTAAGAAGATTATCTGAATATTTGTTTTCTTTCACCTCAAGAGCTTCTGAAAGATTTAATTTGAGGGATTTGGGTTCTATATGCAAAATTTTGAAATTTGAATCGAAATTGTGTTGGTTTGCTAATAAATGATTTGAGTAGTTGGATTCTCATCTTTGGTTGTCATAGCTACGTTTGTGTTATGAAATTCTAGTTTTAAAATTCCTAAAAGTTCGACCTATATAAATTTTATCACAGTTGTTATTACCACATTTTAATTTATAAACTCCCTGATTTGTTTGATTTTGAAGATTTAGATTTGTTGTTTCCCAGATCAGGCACAATGTGGGAACTACAGAGCAATCTGTTTGGCCCAAACTAGCTATAAAGCACAAAAATAATAGAAAAAAGATTAAGGGAATATGTAGAACCAAAATTAGGAGGAGAACAGGGAGCCTTTAGACCTGGAAGACAAACAAATGATAATATTTATATGTTGAGGAATATAATCGGAAGAAAAATAGAAGAGGGAGAAGAAATGTACCTTATATTCATAGTTCTAAAAGCAGCTTTTGATACAGTAGATAAAAGGGACGTATGGAGAACCCTGGAGGAATTGGAAGTTCCAACCACAACAATGAATATAATCAAAAGTGTATACGAGACAGTTAGAGCCAAGGTACAAATTGCAGGACAAAGGTCAGAAGAATTTGAAATATATAAGGGAATAAGACAAGGCGACAGTTTAAGCCCATTACTGTTTATAATAATTATGGATAAGATTGTAAAATGAACTAAAGAAAAAATATGAGCATCTGAATACTATACTGGGACACAGTATAGAAAACCTTGCAAGAGACAGAAAGGCATGGAAGAAATGGGTACAGGACATGGAATCCACATCCGACGCCTGAAAGGGCAAAAGGATCTAGTAAAGGAGAAGAGGATTTGTTGTTTTTAATGAATTTGGATAAATTGTTATCGGTTTTGAAGCAAATATTCGAGTCTAAAGTTTCCAAAAATGATCTGATTCTTAAAGATGATATTCCAAAGTATGTTAAGCTTTTAAATTGATTATTTTTGTTTTTATCTGAAGGAAATACTTGTTCTATAGACTATGTTCTAGTATCTTTCTATTTATAATATTGTCTATTAAATTTGGATCGTGATTATTATTAACTGCTATTTGTTTATTATATTTAGCTCTTTGTTGTAATTGTCAATATTTAATGAAACTGTTGAAAGTCTATGTATCATACTATTGAAAGCTGCTAACTGAATGGGTGAACCGAACTATTATGAATTGTAATGTCTGTATGTGATGGTTTGTGAAATATAGAAAAATCATGTTCATTATTTATATTTCAAACTATAAGGTCCAGAAAGTTTATAGACTTATTTTGTTCAATTTCTACTGTAAATTTGATATTTTCAAAGTTGATGAGCGAGTCAAAAAATGGAATTACACCGATAATACAATGAAGAAATGAAGCTCCACATCACATGAGTCGACAATTTCTCGTTGGTATGGATAATTGAAACGTCGACGGATTAACTTTAGCGAGGATTCAAAAACAGGTCCACCATCAACAGTCAGTCACCCAGGAAAATGTTAATGCTCTATCGACATGTGTCACATATCGTGAAATTGGAAACTCTATATGCAAAATATAAAATACTGTTAAGGTAATTGTTTGATATTAACTGACTTATAAGGATAATGGGCATCTACCAAATTCGACCTTGCACAATTATGCTTTCTATATTTTTTTGTTTCTCTACGTCCTCACGTTTAAGTTCACATAACGAAAATTTTATTAGAAATATGAAAGCTCCGCAACATGTAGGTAGCCAAGCGGTCCAAGCGGATTTTGGTTCACGTACTACTCTATAAGCTTCGTCAGTACTGAACTGGGAGACCGCCGAGACCGGCGAGTGTTGTATCAACAATGGAACGGCACGTGACTACCGAAGCAGAGAGACAATGTCAGTCATAGAAGGATAGAAAAGCGAGAGATGGATTTTTATCCGATATTTTAGTGGTAGCAACCGAATTTCAATAAGGAATTGTACGGTCATAAATAATTTCAGGATTCTGAGATTTTTATATAGTATTCATAAAGCTTCAAATTAGACTTCTTATCAATTAGTTTTTCCATTGAATCCATATTTAATTCTTCACAAGGGCTCAAACTTTGCTTAATATGTGTAATTACCTCATGATTCGTATTTTTTTCAACAAAATTTGGTTAGCTAGTTTTTACTCGATGAGAACTCTAAGTTCAACATTAATCTACATGATATATTTTTTTCTCAATTTTCAATAAATCCATTACCTCAAAATTATTTGCCAAAAATATTATATAATATTTTGTCAAATTGCTGCCGATAGATTCCCCTTAATGTGAATATCTTCATAGCTCAGTACACATGACTAGAAAGTCAAGAAAACATATTTGTATTCTGTGTGAATTTTAATTTTTAAAAATCGCAAAGCGCTTTCGGCTGTTAAGCCATCTTCAGTGCCGACCCGTCAGGTATTTTTTACAAGAAACTTTTCGACAACACATTGACGTCACAAAGTAAAATATCTTAAGATAACATTAAAATGAAAAATGATCCCCTGACTAGGGTGTATTATATCTAGATTTTGAACATTTTTAGATTAGTTAAAATTGTCTTAGACTGATCCACGAACACGTGTTCGTCTAACGGATGTTGGAGTGGCAATTTTAAATTAGCAAATGACAAAATTTTAATGTTATCTTAAGATATTTTACTTTGTGACGTCAATGTGTTGTCGAAAAGTTTCTAGAAGAAAGATACCTGACGAGTAAGCACTGAAGATGGCTTAACAGCCGAAAGCGCTCTGCGATTTTTAAAAATTAAAATTTACACAGAATACAAATATGTTTTCTTGAATTTCTTTCAATATCCTTGACCTTAAAGTCGATGAATGGACCGAAATCGATTCACTCCCAATCGAGCTAATCGCCTCACAAAGAAAGATTTATGAATCTACTTTATTACACACAGCAACTCAAACTCAGATTTAGCCATAGAACGTCAATAAATATTGCATGTCAGCTCATTTTTTTCTTTTTTGAAATAAGGAAGTGAAGAATTTTTGTCGATATAAAAACTAAGGTTTATACGTAGTGTATAAAATATCATTGATTTGTTGTAAGTCAGTTTTTCCGGTAAATAGATTTATTAAATTATGTTTATTTGAACTGAAATATAATTTGATGAAAAAGTAGATAGTAGAGTTTATTCAGTTTTGACCTCAATGGTATTCTAATTAAATTTACAATTCAATACAAATATTTGAATCATGTATTATTCAAAATTTGATATTTTTACTATGTAGGTGGATATACCAGGGTTGTATTTTGACTTTCGTTAATTTTGGTTCATCTTGGAACGGGTTAATAAAAGTGAATCACCACTGACAATATTGTTTTTCCACTACTACCTGTGAAGTTGACGATTATTGCTTCTTCTAGCCAACTGAGAAGTTGAATTTCTCTATTAGTGTTTGATATTCTTGTCAATAATGGACAAGCTCAAATATTTTGAGAATTCAGGGATATTAGTTCAACAAAAACTGGTGCAACATAATTTTGTTTACCCAGTAGATTGTCTTTAACATATTTGCTGCTTGAAATTACCTATCAACATGAAATTATTTGAAAAAAAATGCCATTAGTTTAAAATTCGCGCTTAACCAAAAATGACTGATGACATAACGAGTACGTTCATAATATATCGAAATTGACAGTGTACTTGTCAGTCAGACAACGGGGTAAACGCTTATCGTGGTGCGTTTGTGAATTATTTTTAATTTTTGTCTTAAATTTGGCTAGTAGTGGAAAAAATTGTTTATTATACACCATAGTGTTGAATAGTCTTCACCACCTTGGTGTATGATATACTATTATATTTGTTCATTTCTACCAGTATTGTAAGCATTTTGACACTGTTTTGAAGGACTTGAGTAACAATTACCAAAAATATATCGATTGCCCTTGACGACCGGCTGTACCTATGTCAACTTACCACCCTTGAGGGTAATAATTATTGCCATAGAAAACTTATTTATTTATATGAATATTGATAGTACAATTATTGCAAGTATGAATATTAATCATTTATCTCGATTTTTTAAGAAATGTTGACTCCAAAATTTCTCCATCTCTAACTAAATTTTCTCTTACTCTTGAAGTACTGCAGGACACTTTTGGCTTCGTTATATTGTATAGTTGCTTAGAAATTAACATCCTGATAAATCAAATCATGCAAAAGACTTAATTCAATCAAATCACTTTGAAAATACCATTGAATTTCAACACAGTTGACCAAATTTGAAGAAGCTTGTTTTCGTAATATACAGGGTGGTTCTTAAGTGATTGTATATAGAAGTACAGTTCTATCTTCAATTTAAAATATTGCGATTTAAGCCAACATGAAATTTTAATTTTCGTTTTTTACCATAAGTTTAACGCTTTTTGATGTATATATGCACAAAATTTGAGGTTGGGGGTTTTTTGATATAATAAATCATAATTGATGGTTTTATTTGACGCCATATTGCAGGGGATCGATTGTAGTGCTATCTAGCGGCACGTATTGAAAGTAGGTACAAGGTAGAAATCTGGGAAATCAGAAAATGTAATTGGTGTACAGCTATCTACTTTTAACTCACTTAGTAATGTCAATGTTGCCATGTTTCAATTATAAACTAACTAGATATTTCAGAGTTCCTGTAAAAAACCAAGACGCACGCCTTAAATATGTTTGTGGTATTATGAATATTATGTTTTCGTGTACATTTTAAAATTATTAAATTTATACATAATATATACTAGAAAAAGGTTTCTTACAATTGTGTACTTTATTTGTTTTAAGTTGAAAACATAAATATTTATTATTTGCCGCACTTCTATTATGGACAAAGATAAGTAAGTGTCACAATGTTACCAGCGCGTGGCCTTTTTGGAAAACTGGAACCATGGTATTGCTGGTATTGTGATAGGCACTCACTTATCTTTCTCCGTAATAGAAGTGTGGCGATTGGCGAACAATAAATAGATAATGTTCTCAACTTGAAACAAACAAAATACGATCAACCACAGTATGGCGTCAGCTGAAACCATCAATTTGGTACCTATTTTGATGTATTTTGTAGATGGCGCCACATAGGCCATGTATGCGGCATAAATGTACGCAAAACTTTGTTATCTTTTACATTAGCGCGACTTTTGTGAAAAATAATTAAAGCCACATCATTACAACAAAAAAAGGTATACCTATCTTAACGGTTTTAATGATAATCACATTTTAGTGATTAACTACCTACATGATTATTATTTAATGGAAATACGTTCGAAAAATGTAGTTGTGTACACGATAATTATTATTTTTAACTATTAAAAGTACCATATATATTTTTCATGTTTACTGCTACTACACCCTGATATGTTCATCTTCATATTAAAAAAAATAATTATCGTACACACTACATTTTTCGAACGTAATTTTATTAAATCATAATCATGTAGTTAATCACTAAAATAAGATTATCTCTAAAACCATTAAGATTTGGGGATACTAACAAATATACTTTTTTTTTATTGTAATGATGTGGCTTCAATTATATATTATAAAAGTAGCGCTTATGTAAAAGGCAAAAAAGTTTTGCGTACCTTTATGCCGCATACGTGGCCTATGTGGCGCCCTCTACAAAATACATCGAAATAGATACAAAATTATAATTTATCATATAAAAAAACCCTAACCTCAAATTTTTGTGCATATACGTCAAAAAGCGTTAAATTTACCTATTGTAAAAAACGAAAATTGAAATTTCATGTTCAACACCCTGTATCTCTCTTAATATCAACATTTTATTGAGACTACTTAATTTAAATCGCAATATTTTGAAGTGAAGATTGTACTGTACTTCTATCAACAATTACTCATGGACCACTCTGTATAATTGTTTTTTGTTGTGCTCGTGGATTCTCAAATATTCTAGAGTGATCGAGCAAGATCATTCTAGTTTCCAGTTTCTATAAGTCGCCAATGGTGTCACGCGTTATTTGATTTCCATTTTATCGTTAATGAGAAAGTGCTTACGAACGTTCTAAACTTTTAAACAAACAGCTCAAAAAATGGAAAAAAAATGTTTACTCAGTGTTATGCAAAAAAAAGCCCCTCGTTTTATGAGATAACATTGAAGTGAAATTGCTTTTCTCCATATGCTGTGTTAGAATTTCCCAAGTTTCTGTTTCCGTTGCGAAGGATTTCACACGGGTAAAAACCAATAGATCCGGAGATAAATAAAGCAAACATTTACATACGCGACAAGTAAGTGCCAAGAGTCTCGACTGGGGACATGCTATTTTTGCTTATTTTTATTTCGACCTTTTGTCTGATCTGTATACAATTCCGCATACTTGTAAAAACTTCTGGACTACTACCACTTCGAAACAATGTTTGTTCTTGAAGTGTTCACAAGTTGTCGGTTTATTTGAGAACAGAAAAACTTCAATAATATAGAACATTCGCTTCACACTAATGAAAATATTACCATAAAAGATGGAGATCTGTTTCATTTAATAACAAAGCGGAACAATTTGAAATCCACAACAAAATAAAAATGCTTACTATACTAATAAAAATACTTAGACTACTAAAGGTATATAAAATATAGCTACCTCCATCTATAAATGGGTACTCCAAGAATATTTATCAACTTCACAAACTAAAGAGCTGTCTTTTTATACCAGAAAAGTTTGATTTTTCTCATCAACTTGGTTTTTGGAGATGTGTTTTGTCGTGAAGAGCCACATCAGTCGATAATTTCTGATGGGTATCTGTATCTGTAGAGTAGGGAGGGTGAGTGTAGGCCCACAGCACTTAGGCCACATATGACCCATTGTACATCCTCTCGAAAAGTTGTCCTCCTGGGTTATCGTCTATCCTGTTCTTCCCAGGAAGGTGGACAGGTCACTAGGAGACATCTCCTTTATATCGGCATGTGTAGGCCAAGACTCACCAAACACACACTCCCTTATCGACGATAACTCCGTTCACTCGCATGAGACATGCCTGACAGTTTCATCTTCCTGTTCACACATCCTGCATAGAGGTGTGTCCACTAGCCCCATAGTATGGAGATATTTCCTTAGTTGACAGTGGCAGTCAAAAATCCTACTGTTGAACGTAGGTTTATCCTAGTTATCGCCAAATATTTCTCCGGCACCAGCTTCCCAGGGTCGACTAGGGTGATCCTGGCAAGACTGCATCCCACGATTCCACCCCATAGATTCAAGGGATTGAACATGGGTGTAACGTTTGGCTAGTTCCGCAATTGTCGAAGTCGTTGGGCCGTAGGTGTCACTGGGTCCTAAAATTTTCAGTCCAGCCGCTTCCCTGGCTAAAGAATCGGCAATGCCATTACCTTTACTCCTGTCGTGCACTTTAACCCACCTCAGGATAATATTGTTATCTGCCGAGGTGTCAGCTGATTCTTGGTTATATCACTTTAGTACTAGCCCCGATAAATCACGTCTGTTCAAGGCTGATAGGGCTTGTCTACTATCAGTGCAGATTGTTATGTTTTTGCCAGAAATTCCTCTTCTGGTTAGTTGATAGCGTCGATGGTTAGTCTGGACACGAATTAAAATTACAGTATTTTCATGACAAACTTGTTTAAATCTAATAAAAATCAATGGTCTCTATTCATGCATGAAACTGTTTAGTAGGAAAGCCGGATAGGAATAAAAAACTTGCTGCTGAATATTTTGATCTATTAAAAAGAAAACTATACATTTTTAAAATAGATACCATACATTTATATAATAGAAACCATACATTGTTAAAATTAAACATACCTACATGATCTAAAACATAACCAACAATGGTATCCACAAGATAGCCTTGGCTATAATCCTTAAGTGTGCACATTAATGCTTTCCCATATAGTAGTTTTTTGGAGTTCTTGGAGTAGATCTAACAGGTTTGATTGAGAAATGTGTATGTTTGAGGTACATTTCGCTTGCTTGTTACTTCTACCTACTTGAATATAATTGTCATTTATTTCCTTACCTTCAAAGATATCTCACAATTCTTGTAATCGCCATGAGTTTAACAATTCATTCATTTTATTATTAAACTTATTTTTGTCCAGAGCACTTTAACCACATACTTCACAAAAACAAAATAAATAGGAAAATTGCAAAAACTGATCTAATTTCACATGCAGACTGATGCCAAACGTGTACAGGTGGTGACCGTTACTGAATAATAGGGAAGAGTGGGGTGAGAATTCTTTGTTTCAATTGCCACATAATTTGTAGGCTAATGTGATTTCTTACGGGTGAAGAAATATGTGACTTGTAGCAAATAAGTTTTTTTCCTCGTAACAATAAATGTATAATTTTAATGAAATACTTATTTTTTCGCTATAAAGTAGATCTTATTTGAGGCTAATAATCTATAGGCTTATTTAAAAAATGTAAATTTCTGTCAAAACTTTCAAATGATTGACTATGAATATTTAATTTGTTGTTTTAAAGTGATGGAATATTATTGAAGATGTTAGGTTTTTTTTTTGGGTAATGGAGACAATTTTTATCCAAATAGCATTGTTACATTTTATAACAAAATATTATATTGTGCTTTTCCGAAGAACAATTGTATGAAGGTGTGCATAAAGGAGAACAAATTTTTTTACATTGAAGAAATTACACTAGAATAAATCATTTTTTTATATCAAAATTTCCCAATATTTTCATGTTAATATGGCTTAATAATAAATAAGCAATGTTAGTTTTAAACAAAGGGGGGTCAAACAAATCAGTTTATTTGTCTATACATAACTCTTCTCTCGGTGTATATTTATAAAAATCAAATTCCAAAGGTCGACATAAAAACATAATAATTTCAAAAAAATGTTTGTTTATAGTTTAACAAAATGAAATTCAACATCCGTGAAACATGTTATCGTGTATTCCTTATAAAAATTTTACTCCCATCGTAAATTTCGAAGCCCGTATTGAACTCAACCAAGTTTAATTTCCTTTATTGGAACTACATTATATGGCCGGCTATTAATATGAACTTTCATGTTTTTCAGCATCGTAAATCTTTTTAAAAAAATTATACCCGATAAAAATGAGATCGTGAACTTGTAGGTTGTCATTTTCACGTCTCAATAATTTGAAAAGTACTTTTCACACATACTCAACTAACAACATAAAAATTCTTTTGTACAATTTATTATCTATTTTTAGTGATGTAATTTTGTCGGCAAAAGATGTATGTATTTTGGGGTGACATTCACAGAGAACTAAAAGATCTATTAAGCCCCCTTACTTCTGCTTAGTTGCAGAGGAGAGTCTCAAAAATTAGTATGTCCTTGAGTCCTATTTCCCGGAGGAATTTTAGGATGTCTGCAAGCTTCAACTTAGGCGAATGTTCCTCTTCTATCCAGTAATCTCCCAGGTAGTGTGCTCTAGAGTTCTGAAGTGCTGTGCAGTTGAAAAGTATGTGGATGGAGGTTTCTTCTTCCATGCCACAAAATCTGCATTCTTTTCCCTCCACTATTTTGAGCTTTTTCAGGTGCCCATTCAGGCGACAATGTCCCGTTAGGATCTTTGTTAAAACTCTTACCTATATGGATTCATTTGATCTCAACAGGTTGTAGTCACCCAGAAGAGTCTTTGATTGTATAAGCTCTACTAGATCTTTCCGATGATCAGATCTTCTCTTTTTCCCGGCTATGCCTATTTCTTCCAATATTACATTGGGGCTGATTCCGCAAAAGGATTCAGGCCCCCAGAAAGGTATTTCAGTCCCCCTCTTTGCTAGTTTATCTGCTATTTCATTTCCTTCTATTCCAGTGTGTCCTGGAATCCATAGTAAGGTGACTATATTGTTCTCGCTTAGTCTAGGCATTCCCACATCATTTTGGAACTGATTACACAAGAGCTCAGTAATTTAATGGCAGCTTGACTATCCGACATTATGATAATCCTTTGTCTTCTGTATCCTTTATCAATATTGAACTGGGCCGGCAAAAGATGATCCATACTGTATAGTGTAACAGCTGAGTGCATTTTTTTAAATAAAGTTTATAATTTGTCACTCCAGAATTGATGATGTAAAGGAAATTTCAAGTGATGAAGCAAAAGTAAGGAATAGAAGTGTGTTGAATATAAAAAAAATCTCTTTTGCAGAAATTTAATGGGATAGGAGAGTCATTAAAGGGCACTAGAATGGAACTAAAAAGTTCCGGACTTCCAATATGGCACACAAAAGTATCTTGTTTTAGTAACAAGTCATCAAATATCCCCAGAAGAAGTTGGTTAACTCCTTAAAGTTGGGCAAAAAAAGTTTACACTCATTAATCAATGTTAAGGCAATACCAAAATTTAGTCATAGATCCTGTATTTTAAAAACAACATGTAATTGTATACTCCAGTGGTGCCTCGTGATTAATTTTATAGGAGGGTATTGGAGATGTGACAAATAATTTAAATATAAGCACTAGTCTTGTACATACAAATTCATTAATTTATTTTCTACATAAAATAAGATTTCCTATCCATTTCACTTGCTACAATAAACATGTAGCGAATATTTTACGGAATCAGAGACGAGCTTTAGCCATTCGGATAAACATCAGTTTATGTTGTTTTCACAATGCCTCCGGTTGGGCAAATGTTTGCCCCATTAACGCACGAGTTGTGCTCATTGTTATTTGTAACAATATTCTCTTAAATGAACAGTCTCTCTTGATAGCTATCACAATGCCTGTCGTTGCTTAGGTATGTGTGTAAAATTATCAAGTTGGTTCGAAATGGAATGAATATCTGAAGCTGTGAAATGGAACGCGGTTGAAAACATTCGATATTGAAGTGAAAGTTTGTCTGAAGATTCGGCTTATTGCGTTAGGTTTCGAGGGGGAAATTTGAAATTTGTCCAGACTTATTTTTATTTAAAATTCCAGAATTACGTTTAAATGTTTCAACGGAAGCCTTCTAAACTCCAGAAAAGAGCAAACGTATTCATCTACTTAAATATTAATGCATTTTTCGAAAGTTTCTTTAAAGTTTGCCAGAGTTTTGCTGACTTACAACGTGTCGGAACAAAGCTGTAGCCAAGACTTAGTCAGATGATTGAAAAGAGTTCGTTTCCAGACTGCTAATTATCTTCATTATTCATCAAGAGAGAACATAGAATAAAAGTTCATTCCTAGTTGACTAATACGTCCCGGTTGGAGGGTTTACTGTAGGTATTTACTGTAACTGTTATTCGAGGTCTTAAGCCCCATTTACACAATCCGATTAAATACAAAATAAACAAATGTTACCGCAAGGAATTGCTGTGGGAGAATGTGGTTAGTTTTGTAGACGATTTTCTTTTGAATTGTAGGAAGTTTTCTTTTATTTTCTCTACTATATATTATGCTTACTGCATTATACTGGATGTTTCATTATTTTATTATGATTCCAAACTTACAATGATTACTGTTTAAAAGTATCAACAGTAAATATTAAAATTTTTATAAATCGATTGGAACAGTTCATTAAAATAGTGCCTTTTTCACTAACTCCACTTTAACAGGACTAAGGAATTAATACGATTATCAAACAAAATTACATTAAATTTGTTAATTGACAAACAAACAGCTTTTATGAACTTCTTAACAACTTTCCAAGAAACTTTTAGTTTTACATTAAAGTATGATTGGAACTTTAATAGAAGTGGAAGTTTTAACAAAAGCTGTAGAGTTGGACAATAGAAAATCGAAGAATACAATAACGGAATTATTTTCATCGATACATATTTAAGTGAAAACATAAATTCAACTGAATTTTTCTCTTCCTTTGTAATTAGGAAAATTCTTAATACCGATCATCTCAACCTCCATAAGCAATGGAAACTCTCAACAAATCGTAACCAGGATTTAGATCAGACTTAATGCGTTTCCTCCAGGGGGTCTAGTTTTGAAATATTTCACTAGTGACATTTCCCATATTTCAATTGATTTAGATCAATCCAAGTTTTGAACTTATTTCATGTGTGAAATAAAATTCGAATTCGAAAAAATTTCACCAATTTAATTCGAATACTGTTTAGCTGTCGAAACGCTTATTTCACTTGCGAAATGTTCATTTATTTGGGGTTAGAATCATCGAATTTTGTGTTGTATAGTTTTAACATCCCTCCTTTTAGTTTAAGTTTGACTACCTTTTTCAACATTTTTAGTTACTCTATATACTAGTGACACGAGAATGTTTTATATTTTTGAATCTACATGGCAAATTTAGAGGAACTGCATCAAATAGTGCTGAATAATGGTGTGAAACTTGTGTGGAGGATGATTTTCTAACGCCAAAAACGGTGCTTCATCATTTTAGGCACGATCCCTTCAATCTAAGTGACCGCTAGTTCCTAAAAGTTTACAGACTTCATGAAGAAGCTGTTGGCGAATTTATAAACATTTTAGATCCATTTTTGGCATCTCATATAACAGCATCAGTTATGAACAAATCTACTAAGGTAGGAAAGAAGTTGTACCATCGTCAAGATTATGAGACATTTTTTTATACACATTAAGATATAATAACTTCTGTATGTTCCTTGTGGTATATTATTCATTCTTTTTTTAATTTCTTGGGAAATTAAACCACAATATTTTTAAATTCTTTATTTCAACGTTTCGGTAGCGTTCCAGCTACCGTTGTCAAGAAAAAATAAGTAAAAATTAATTTTTATCCCTAACTGACACAACAGAAAAAATTTGACAACTAGACAATCAAAAATTATTTTGAAGTTTAAGACTGCAAAATTTTGTTATCAAATTTTTATTAAGGTCCATTCATAGTAGATCATATCTGTGGCAATATGTGAAATGAAATATTTCATTTTATGACATTCCAACGATATGATAGTCTACTAGAAATGGATCCAGTGAAGTGCACGTTCCAGGAACGGTTTTTATTGGGATAGCGCGTTTTTTCCGCTTATATTGGAAATGTTGTTGATAAAACGCGTTTCTTGATAGTTTTTTTGTGTATGAATATTTAAGTTTTTGAAATATGTATACTCAGTTTTGTGATTTTGTGTATTGAAATGTGTATCGATTAACAACTATTCAAATTATAAATTATAAGAAAACCTGGATAAAAACTTATGATGCTATCCTGATAACGCAGGTAATTGATTATTGGAAATTTCTCTTTCTAACATTGGTAACCAAATTTGACTACATTCGGCTGAAATACTAGCTACACATTTATCTGCATTCAGTTGTATTAAAGCACTTTCTTTGATTTTCCGTCTTTCATTATTGGGTTCTTTTAATATTATTTTTGATGAATCCCATTGAATTTGATGACCCTCTTCCCAAGCATGTTTGCAAATAGCTGACTTAAAGAATTCCCTATCTTTGATATATTTTTTGTGTTCGTTTATTCGTACTTTCAATGATGGTCTAGATGTTTCACCTAAATAAAATTTGTCGCATTCACATGATATTTGATATATGCAGTTTTTTGAAGATTGTTCTTCATTCTTTGGTTTCGTTTTTGTTAGTATTGATCTCAATGTATTATTCGATTTAAAACTAGTTCTAATATTGAATTGGTTACCAATTTTTTTAAACTTCAAAATAATTTTTGATTGTCTAGTTGTCAAATTTTTTCTGTTGTGTCAGTTAGGGATAAAAATTAATTTTTACTTATCTTTTCTTGACAACGGTAGCTGGAACGCTACCGAACCGTTGAAATGAAGAATTTAAAAATATTGTGGTTTAATTTCCCAAGAAATTAAAAAAAGAAAGATATTATAATTTTAAGTATTCTTCGATTCTATGGAAATGGTAGTTACCAAATATTGGGCTGTATTTATACTTTTGTGTTGGGTTTTGTAATAATAAAATAATTCAATTTACTAAGCCTGTATAAATGTTACCTATATCTTGAAAAATCCCCAATAAGTTATATTGAGATACATTTCAATTTACTATTATTATATTTTTCATCTCATGAAAATGATAAATCTTAACCTCAATGATTCTTCTTTTTCCTTAATAATTTAAGTTTGAACTAATATGAGGGCTATTCCGTTGTTGTCAGATTGTGTCGTTCGAATTAAATTCATTTAAGTTAATTCATAATAATTTCGTTTTACTCTAATTCAAAACTAGCTATACTATTTCGATGGCGAATTTAAAATCGAAATATTTCACCTGTGAATTCGATTTCACTGATTTTCAAAACTTGACCATCAGATTTTTTGTGGTCCTTTAAATCCCTCAATCTCATTGGTGGCATTGATAAGTTTTGCTGGTCGGTTCATCAGCTTTTTTCGTTGTCCTACTCACCCTCGTTGCTTATTATCAAAGCTAACGTGACATCGACATATCACCAAGTGCAGATAGGGAACGTACTCAATCCCATAATAGTGTAAAATTGACCTATATGGAAATCGAATGTCCTAAGTAAGTATTCTGAGCTTCATCCCCACAACTCCAGCTTTCCCACCTACCTATGCCTTGAAGCTATGTAACGATAGGATATCTATCGTTATTTTTTGTATCTACTATCATTAACTTTCAAGTAATCCCTTTTCAAACCCTTTTTCTACGCCTTTGTCTATAAAACGAATATCGCTAAAACCCCTTTTCTTCGTTCCGCCGTTCTAAAAAAAATGTAAAAATGAAATCAAAGTTGTTTTCAAATTGCACACGTCCTACCCTTTGTTCTAAGATTAATGGCCTTTTCTGTTGTTGTTTCTAGGCCGCTTTTCTGTTTGATGTGGGACACGTGTTCATTTTAACCACTCTTAAAGAATTTGTCCGTTAATTATTTGCCCCGCCTCCAGTTTAGAATTCAGTAAATCAAAACCTCTGACTTTCTATCTTTTTTTAAGAGGCTGCATCTATCTGTGATTCCCTTTCAAAAAAACATAGACACCCGTCAGGTTGTTCATGTAGGTTTATGGACACTTTTGATGTCAAACACATGTGTTTTTAAAATGCAGTATTTTTTTTTGTTCATTGTATTCCTAATCGGTTCTTTAGGTACATATTATTCAAATTATTTAAATAAGTGATAGAAAATCATATTCTTCTCAATTTTTGTGAAAAAAATGTGTAAAAAACCACGAGAACATTCAACACTTTCAAACATTGCGGTTATGTCTGATTATTTTCCTGACTAGCATTTTAATCTCACTATTTCATGCATGAGATAGTAAAAAGAACAAATGTAGCATGTCTTTCATTTTCATGCATTTCCCCAGAAAAGCGCGCTTGGTTCGTTGGAAAATAATAAAGGAATCCATTCATCACCTTCCGGTGTTTCCAACTATTTGTAGAGCAATTCGAATCAACAATTACTTTACTAGCTTTGTAAAGAAGCTGAGCTAAGAAGTCGGTAACTCTTTTCAACTTATTATTTTTGACAAAAAATACTCACAAAATGTGACATTTGAAATTAACTATGAATATTTCCCTCATGTGTTAAAAATTCCATAAGAGGAGTGCAATTATCGATTGATTACAGCGGTAACTGCACTGTAGAAACCGAAAGAGCACTGCACTAATTGCATTGTTTACGTATTCACGGTAATTCCATTGTGAATCCATGATAATTAAAAATAAAATCAGTTTGACAAGTGAGGTCAAAAAATATTTTTAAAAATGTCTCGTTTCGGATGTGATTCATTGGGAATTATAGAAAATAAAGTGATGGAAAGCGAACCAAAGAACACCAAACACAACAAACAATAAGTGTGGCGACACAGTTTATGAGGTTTTGTTCTTTCTATTAAAAATAGTTATGAAAAAATCGTATTTTTGG